>CM069906.1:8527665-8570665 GCA_036172215.1 Camellia granthamiana
ATCACCTCCGGCTTGGGTAGGTGAGAGGGAGGTAATATAGATACTAGGATCGTAGGATACGACCCCAGTTTGGATGAAGTTGACTCTTTTGGGTGGTGGATCTTGGTTATGGGTAGGGAGTGGGTTGGTTGTGACGTTAGGTCTATCTGGAGGTAAAATAATATTTTTGTTGATGAGGTCCTGAACCTCGTGACACAGCCTGAAACAATGGTCGGTATCATGACCATGGCTGCTGGTGGTAGGCACAGTATTTGGCTGGGTTGTGAGAGGGGGGGAGTGGATTTGGTGGCGGCCTCGGCTCCAGGGGTTTTAGATGTCCCTTTCTAATCAAGACCCCCAGAACCTTGGACAAAGGCATGTATAGTGGAGTAAAGGTTCTTTGGCCTCTGGGCTGGAATCTCTGGGCTTGGGTACTGCTCCCGGATGTACTGGAAAATGGGGTGGCCGCCATGGGCCTTGGCTGGGGGAGGGGGATTGGTGGTGACCATACTGACCTCCGAAGTCCTTGTGTTTGCAGCGCCACTCGGGCCTGCGTTGTTGTTGCGGTTAAATGTCCTCCGGGGTTGCTCTCGGTCCTGGTCAATCAGACCTTGCTTCATCGCATCCTCGACCTGTACCCCCATCTCGTGTAAGTCTGAGAAGGTGGGAAAGGGGAGTACGATCATCTTCTGCATGAGTTTTGGTTGGAGATTGCGCACAATCATCCTAATTTGATCTTTGTCTGTAGGCCTCAAGGTCATCATCGATGCCTTTGCCCTCCATCGAGTTACGAAGTCTGAGAAAGTCTCCTTGGCCTCTTGCCTCGTCGTTTCGAGATCACGAGTTGTAATCTCGATCTGTGTATTGTATGAGTACTGTGCAACGAAGGCCTCAGCCATCTCATCCCAGTTTCTCTTCACGTCATCTTCTAGCTTCGCGTACCAAATGGCTGCCACACCTGACAAAGTTCGGCCAAACAGGGAAAGCTTTTGTGGTCGGGTTAGGCCCATTGGCCGTAGGATGTCTGAGAATAGCCGAAGATGGACCATGGGGTCTCCGGATCTGTCGAAACGGTCAATTTGTGGCATCTTAAATCTGTCTGGCAATGTTACGGCCACGTCGGTGTACCCATCTTCGATGTCTGGGATGGCCTTCACCCCCTGAGACTTCTTAAAAAAGCTTCTCCAGTTTGCTCAATTTCAGAGCTGTGTGGTCTACCTCGAACTCGAATGGAGAGTCCGGATGGTTGGCAGGTGTATGAGTCTTGGACAGTTGAGGCAGAAGCGGGGGCGGAGCCAACCCCGTTGGATGGCCCGTGTCCTCTTGAATATTCTGGACATTGGGTAGGGTGTTCTGGGTATTCAGGGGGGTATTCTGGGGATTTGGCAGGGCATTTTGACCAGTGGATGCCTGCTCGGGTAATGGAGCTCCGGGTGGAGGAGGAGCCGGGTGTGAGGTTGATGTTCCGGTTTGCTGCTGGAGCCTGGTAATGAGCTCAGCCTGTTGGGCCATAACTGCGGCCTGTTGCTTGGAGAATTCCGTTTGGCGGATGGAATCCTCTTGCATCTGTCTCATGCTCTCTTGCATTTGGCGCATCATCGCCTCCATCCCTGATGTATTCGGCGGATCCATCTGAATAACTGGTAAGTGTATCTCTATAGCAGAAATAGCAACCTCAGTCGAATTCACTGCTAGGGTAGGCCTCTGCCCTGATGATCTCTGCTCAGACGGACTGCGCCTTCTCGGCCTTCTCCTAACAACTGGGGGTAATGAGTGGAACACTGGATGTCCGTCAATCAGATCCTCGGATCGAATAAGTCGGCGACCTCGTGTCCAAAGTGCTTGGGGTATATCTACTGGTTCGGAAGCAATTGTGCTACAAACCTGCCCTAGCAAAAAGATAAATAAAGCGAAAAGGAAATAAATAACCAGAAAAACGGACAGCATAACAGCTTAAATTAAATACACAACACACAGTCGGGCATACAACACACGGTCGATAAGCTGGGTACACACTGTCCCCAATCACTGGTTACTGTCCCTGTATCACTGGTTCCCAAAACCGAATCTGATATCCGCAGACAACTGATTCTCAAATGACTGGCTGATGCCCGCAGGCCTGATGCCCAATCTCAAAAACTGATGCCCGCAGGCCTGATGCTCAAACCCATAAACTGATACATGCATTCCCTGTAGAGACGCACTCTAACAAGCACGTAACAGATAAATGAGAGCCAAACACCCCTATGTTGGGGGAGGGTTTCCCTGTCCTATTTTGTCAGGAACTAGGGTTTCACTATGCACGCAGCGGTTTCAAACAACCTATAAACGGGTAAGCAACCTGTCCTAGTTTGGAATGGTCACTATGGATCCGAATATGCACTAGGTCGAATGGTCAAAAAGGGAGCCCCGGTAAAACCGGGGTTTGTGTTCCCATACTGGCAGAGCCCGTAACCGATCAGCCTTATGGACATGCCTTGACAAGACAAGCCTCCGGCAAACCGCTCAGGAATAGCAGATGGCAAACATGGTGTCCTAGGCGCACCAATGCAAATGCAATGCAAAGAAACACACAAGTGTAGTCAAAACCAGATATCACGAGTTCGAGTCAAGTTCTCTAAATCCCCAGCAGAGTCGCCAGAAACTGTAACAAGTCCGCGAGGGACCTCACTACAGTTCGGACTCGATTTGTGTCACGGTTCTAAATCTTGAACCAAAGAGTCCAAATCTGGCAAATCGTTTTGAAAACAGATTTTTTTGAAAGAAGTGCCAAACATGGACTGCTTTGCCAGATACAGAGTCGCCACCTAAATATTTTTTAAATGGGAAAATTTAGGAAACCCTGACTCGGTGCCAAAGGCCACGTGTCCGTCATCACCAAAGTTGCCTCGGCTCGGGAACTTGGGTACGATTGGGGAAGGTCACTTCGTGAGCACCCCCGCTCGCCCGATCAAAGACCGGCCTCTACTAACCATGATATCTTATTTTGAAAGCATTGTATGTTCTTATTCCGGTTATTAGCCTAGGTTACTATGTGATGCGCACAGCATACAAGTATAGACTGAGTCGCCTGAATTGGAACAAAACATTTCATGTTTGTTTTTGAAAGATGGTTTGCTACCCGCAGGTAGGCTTAAGATGCAGATTTTGCCACCCTCGGGTGGGCTTAGAAAACATGATTTTGCCACAATCTAGTGGGCTTAAAACAAACATTTGATGAATTATCCCAATTCAGGTAACACAACCTCCACCCACAGGCATTCAGGCAGTTATATCACATAAGCAAATAGCCTCATGGCAAGCATGCTATTCATGGCAACACTCACACGCATGCAAGGATGCTAAAGCATAAAACTCACCGAGTACTCCAAGCCAAAACAGAAACCGATTAGAAATCTATGCATGATCCTAAGTATGCAGAAATGCCTAATGCAACACATGCAAAGATGCAAACTATAGTAGGCTCGGCTATCCTAAACATGGTATATGGAATGCTACAACTAACACGTATTCAATTTGGAATTGAAATACAAATGCAGTTTGTATGATGCGCCGAGCCCGATGCATGCAAAACAGATGAATGAATGCAAACATGCTATCATACTGTATGCTAATTGAAATATGCCTTATATCTAACCATTGTAAGCAGGTAAATAAAAAGGGAGAAAGACGTGGGGTTGGAAGACATACATCACACTCACCCACACTTATTACAGTTATGCCCTCGCGCAGAGGGTCCAAATAAATATACAGTCCGAATAAAAAAAGAATATTACAATCCAAAATATTACAGTCCGAAATAATATACAAAACTCTAATTAATTAACGAATTAACTAAGAAAACTGTAAACTGGCATGCAAGCCAGGGACTGCCTTGCTTCTAATGAATGATGTATGTTTGGGCTGCTTTGCGCGGAAATCCACGGCGGTGCCCCAATTAGCCTCTGTTTGCAATGTTTCTCGAAATGCGTGCCAGACTCCGAAAAATTGCTGATTCTTCATCTTGCTGCAACGGAGAGCAGGAAAGGGGCATAGCAATGTATTTCACAAATATATGCATGCCTCGATCCTCGCACCACCAATCACGCATCTTGATGCATGATGGCCGAGGAGCCGAATCGCACAACTCAATATAGGATGGATGCATATGAATGCTACAACAAAACCTAACTCCATCATGGGTAGTCCGGAGCGTCGGTGACTTGGGAATTGAGACGCATTCCGTCACTCGGAGTACGAAACGCATCTCGTTTCCCGTGCAATATGCATGGTATGCATGAAATGTAACTAAGATACAACCTAGTACACAATGCGGATGAAAAGGAAGATGCCTCGAAATGCGTGCACACGGGCACGCAAATCGAGGAAATGCATGAATGCAATCTAAGATACAACCTAGTATGCACAATGCGGATGAAAACGAAGATGCCTCGAAATACGTGCACACGGGCACGCAAATCGAGAAAATGCATGAATGCAATCTAAATAGGCATGAATGCGATCTAATATATAGTTTAGCCTGCACAATGCTATGAAAATGAGATACCTCGAAATGCGTGCACACAGGCACGCAGACCGAGGAAATGACACACGCGATGTAATGAGACTAAAATGGCATGACAATGCAGTATGGGCTTACACCAACATGAGAGAGCCTCAGCCACTCTCACATAGGAGGCCAATGGATGAAAATGAAGTGCCTCGAAATGCGTGCCCACGGGCACGCAAACCGAGGTAATGACATAAAGGCATGAAATGACCTACGAAATGAAATGAGGGCTTACACTAACATGAGAGGGCCTCAGCCACACTCACATAAGAGGCCGTGAGATGAAAATGAGATGTCTCGAAATGCGTGCCCACGGGCACGCAAACCGAGGTAATGACATAAAGGCATGAAATGACATATGAAATGAAATGAGGGCTTACACCAACATGAGAGGGCCTCAGCCGCACTCACATAGGATGCCGGCGGATAAAAAAGATGAAGTGCCTCGAAATGCATGCACACGGGCACGCAAACCGAGGCAATGGCATACAGGCATGAAATGACATATGAAATGAAATGAGGGCTTACACCAACATAAGAGGTCCTCAGCCGCACTCACATAGGATGCCGGCGGATAAAAAAGATGAAGTGCCTCGAAATGCGTGCACACGGGCACGCAAACCGAGGCAATGGCATACAGGCATGAAATGACATATGAAATGAAATGAGGGCTTACACCAACATGAGAGGGCCTCAGCCGCACTCACATAGGATGCCGGCGAATAAAAAAGATGAAGTGCCTCGAAATGCGTGCACACGGGCACGCAAACTGAGGCAATGGCATACAGGCATGAAATGACATATGAAATGAAATGAGGGCTTACACCAACATGAGAGGGCCTCAGCCGCACTCACATAGGATGCCGGAAGATGAAAAACAAGATGTCTCGAAGTGCGTGCCCGTGGGCACGCAAATCGAGAAATGCCCCGAAGGCATGGAATGATATGCAAAATGAGACATGGCATATGGAATATGGAGCATGCAAATTTCAGCAGCCAAAATGATGCAAAACAGCCCCCGAATCATAGCAAAATTACACCCGATGCCCGAAATAAGTCCCGAAATGCAATGGAATGGCCTACAGCTATATCAAATATGCACAATATGGACATGAAGTGTAAAGAAAGATGCTAGGAAGTCCCTAAACTAGCATTTTTCCAGTACAAAGTATGGCCAAAAAACAATCACAAGTATGGAAAAAATAGCATGCAAAAATGGGGGAAAAGAGGGGAATAATGAAGCAAGTGATATATGAAATGCTCAAACTGAAAAATACAGTTCTATAACATTGAAGAGGGACAAAAAATATGAACATTTACAGTAGATGACAACCCTCAAATCAGTATGAAAACTTGCTAAAACTGTCATGCAAGAAAGAAGCCAACAAAGGCTAAAACATGAAGTATGCCTTACATTCATCAAACAGCCTTGGGCCCTTAACAAAACATGACAAGAAGGCCAAAATATGGACATGTTCAGTACTGATGGTGGCCAAAAACAGAAGCTAGATAGGCCTAAAAAAGCATGCAAAATGGGGGTCAAAGAGAGATATAATGGCAAGTACAACATGGAGACCCCCAACTAGGTTGATCCCTTCTACAATGTTGTAGAGGGACACAAAATAAGCTTACCTACAGTTCATGACATGCTCCAAAACAAATTTCATGTAGGCCAAATAAATCATGCAAACTTACGGTAAATATGAGAGATTACGAAGCAAGTGCATGACAGAGAGGCCAAACAGGGTTGAGCCCTTCTTCAATGTTGAAGAGGGGATCAAAATAGGCCCACTCACAGTTTATATTATGCTCAGAAACAGATCACTCATAAGCTAGATGAAGCATGCAAAAACAAGGGCTAAACATGGATTCAAAGCAAGTGGCATATGGAGCATGAAAACAAGGTTGAGCCCTTCTTAAATGTTGAAGAGGGGCTCAAAATAGACACAATATCAGTTCATGAGATACTCCAAATCAGATCACACATAGGCCAAATATTCAATGCAAAATAATGGCATATAAGAGGATATTGAAACAAGTGTAAGATAGAGGGCTCAAACAGGGTTGAGCCCTTAAATAAACATCAAGAATAGCTCAAAAGAGGACCACTTTCAGTATTGGTCGGAGCTCAAAACAGTGAGCAAGTAGGGTTAAGAAAAGAGACAAGAAAATGGTGTAAAAGAGAGGGATTGAGACTTACCCTTGAAGACCTTTCTTTCCTTGCTTCTTGACTTGAGAAATGTTGCTTCTAAGCCTCTAAGAACCTCTTCTTGTTGCTGGAAATGGAGTGGTGATGGTAGTGCTTGATGATGATGAACAAAAGGCACCAAAACTTGAAGATTTTAGAGAAATGGAGATAGAGGAGTGTATGTATGCTTGAGAGCAAAATTTCTAACCCTTGGGGCAAGTTCTTGGCTGCCTTATATGGACAAAAGGAGGGGTGTAAAGGTGGAGGGAAATGCACCCAAGTGTTCCCCTCCAAAATATCCCCCGGATACAGGTCTTATCTGGGGGAGACAGCTATACAGCTGTAAAGTGTGCACTGAGGGGAGCATGGCCGGCCAGGCCTTTTTGCTGCAGGTGGCCGGCCGGCCAACCCCCATGGCCGGCCGGCCAGGGGCAAAAATGGAAAGTGAAAATTGCTGGCCGAGCACCAAAGGGTAGTGTCCTCCCATGTGTGTACAACAAGGCCCTGTAGTTGGAATCTGGCAACTCTGAACCAAGAGAGACAACAAGCCATTTAAAAGAGGGGTTCAAAAGGGTCAAATGCAATTACTGGCCGAGCACCATTTTTTAGGGTCCTCCCAGGTCTCCTCAACACAAATATGTGGTTTTGGCTCAAAGAAAAAGGCCCTAGGGTGTTCAACATTAGCCCGGAAGTGAGAAAAACAGGCGCCGGGGGGCGCCGGAGGAGCATAACTGGTTGTTTGAGACAATTACTGTGATCCCACCCTCCAGTGGTCTTCCTGGTGATAAAACAGAGGTACCTGCCAAAAATGAACAAAAACCGATGCAAAACGAATGCTCGGGGGCCAAAACACGCAGTTCGGGATCCCGAAAACCGGCCGTTAAGCACCGAAAGGGGTGTTTGGCCACGAAGTGGGTATCTGAGCCCCCAGTGTCCCTTGAAAGGGAGTAAATGAGATGCACGCCAAAAACCGGAGGAATCGGAGATGGTTGGGTGGTCCCGAACCGAGGCACACGGCTTGACGGCTCCGAAAACCGGGAACCGGGCTCCGAAATGGGCAAAATGGCCTACGGCCACGAAATGTAGCCCACGGCCACTGAGAGATGGTCTACGGAACCTCTCCCCCCCCCTCAGGAACAAAAACAGAGAAAACTGAGCCTGGTTCGCAAACCGAGACAAGGCACAGAAGAGAGTTCGGAAGTCCGGAGGCAGGGCGCGCGGCCGCGGCTCTGAGACTTCTGAACGAGCACAATATGCAACATCACCGAGCGCTCAATCGGTGACGTCTGAGTCTTAAGGTCGGTCAAAAATGGGGTGTCTACAGCGCCCAACGTGAATGACACATCTGGGCCGAATAAGTCTCTGAATCCGGAACGCCTTTCGTGGTCATCGTAAACGGCGTAAAGTAGTAAATCTGTAAGCATTAATCGAAGTTACATGTCTACATTTAGAATAACGTGCTTTATTCAACAGATCATAAGTGCACGCTTTTTAAAAAAATTATAATAATAATAACAACAATAATACATCAAAATTATTCGGCGCCGCCCTCATCGTCAGTCTTCTCGGCTTCAAAGGCCTCGAACGGAAATGTGTAACTCTGATATAAGGGTGACGCCGGATCAACACCCGCAGCCTGGAGTGCCTTTGTGCATCCATGTTTAAATCTGCGATTTTCACATTAACAAACCTCCTCCGCTAGCTTTTCCTTCGTCTTGTCTATTCCAATTTTGCGACCGTCATGGAAGCCTTTTATTAGGACCCAGCCTTCGCCGATTCGATTGTGAACATACTGGCCGTGTCTCGGTCGGCGATCGCATGATCCAAAATTCGGTGGTTTACTCGCTCCACAACAATCGAATTCACATCACTCACCGAATTAGTCCTAGAGGTGCTAATCTTCTTCAACTCATTTTCGGCCCTCTCCGCGCGGGCTAGTAAGCTCTGAATGCGAGCATCCTTTGCTCTATCTCTCTTCACGCGGCATGCAAGCGCATGCTGATTTCATATGAAGTGTAAAATCCCTTCACCGCTCCATGGACGCCCTCCCGAAAAAACTTCAAAATCAAGTCGCCCAACCATCAACTGCTAGACTTCCGGCGGAAAAATCTATCGAGCGAATTCTACTGCCACGTTTGGATCGCGAATGATCGAATCCGCCTCTGTCATCGGTTTATTACCTATGAAGATTGAAAAGCTCAGCGGGTGCAGTGCCCTACTGGTCTTACTGTGCGAGCGAAGGGAGTTCCCCTGCTGTTGCCTTTCCTTCCTAGGTGACTTGCCTTTCGCGCTCTCCCAACATCCTTCTTCCCGTTCACAACGGTTTGCCATCTCGATTCATCGCTGAATCCAGCTCAACCAGTGTCTTACCATCTCTTCTGCTGTTGAAAAATAGCCTTCTAGATATCTAGTTCAAACCCACTACTCTTCTCCCTCCTGTGATCTGCCAAATTTGGACACTAATATGGACCCTAAACGAACGCAGCCCCCACCCTCCTTATTAATCACGGGTGCAGTGTTCCCAAAGCATTCCCTTCAATGCTCTGCGCCACGAGCTAACGTGGATCAGCGGTCTTGTTCTTTATTTTGGCGGCCGTGTTCATCAGCTTACTGGGATAAGGGCAGATTCACTAATCTATTCGACCTAAATATCAGAGCTCCTAGCCGAATTGTCGTTGTGCCCCAGCCAATCCTTGAACTGCCATTTTTAGGCGGTCCTGTTCATCAGCTTATTAGGGTAAGAGCAGATTCATCAATCTATTCGGCCTAAATATCAAAGCTCCTAACCGAATTGACATTGTGCCCTAGCCAGTCCTTGAACTGCCGTTTTTAGGCGGTCCTGTTCGTCAATTTTGCTGGGGAAAAGGCAAATTCATCAATCTATTCGGCCTAAATATCAGAGCTATGCATTAAGACGTTCGTGTGCCCCAGCAAATCCCCGAACTGCCATTTTTCGATGGTCCTGTTCATCAACTAGTTGGGGCAAGGGCATATTCACTAATATATTCGGTTAAGTCGCAGTGCTCTACAATTATTTTTGCGCTGGATTGATTCAATAGTTTGTTCCATTCACTTCATGTTTTTACATCTTACTTAGCCGTTAACAAGTACATGCATTAGGCAGAAAGGCAAAAGCAATTTTCATTCATAAATTGACCACAAACAGAAGTCATTTTACAAATGAAAACTACCCTACGTCAGCTTCTCACAAAAATAAATAGTCAAACATCTAACAAAATCTAACAAAACCTACATACACAGGATACCAAAACAAACAAAAAATACTTGGACTCTAGGTCAGTCTTCAGGGTCAGACGCCAGCGGCTCAACGTCTACCTACTCATACGAAATCGGCTGCTCCGATACCACGTTAGCGGCAGCTAAGGCTTTGAGCCAGCCGTGTTTGAACCCCCTGTTCTCGAACTTTGGCACTTCTTCTACATAATTCTCCAAGGCCGCATCCTTGCCAGCTTGGAATGATTTGGAAATCTCGGATTTGGCGTTTGCCATCGCCCTCTTCGACTCTTCTAAATCAGCCTCCAGCTTGGCAATTGTCTCGTTGGCCAATTTGAGCGCTTCTTCGCTGGCATTCGCCCTCTCCTCGGCGGCCAATCTCAGCTGGTCAGCAGTCTTGGCCTTATCTGCTTCGGCATCGGCCCTCGCTTTCTCTGCCGCCGCTTTCATGGACTCAGATTCGGCTCTGAGGGAGGCCTCTGCTGCCTTCCCCTTCTCGTTTTCCACCTCAGTTGTCAGAAAGCCGCTCTGTTCGATAGCGTCATGTTAGCGACGACCAATCTCAGCTATCCTTCCCGTCGCCTACAAAACAAGAAATCGGTAAGCCAACGTAAAATTTTCTTTTGGTTAGCCTTGCAAAATTATAAACAAGGATCACGTACCAATATCGCCGATTGAGCAGCTAATGCGATGGACAGCAGATCATGCTCCACTCTGAACGTTGCTCTGTCAACTGGCAAAGAAATTGAGGAGACCAAGCTCAAGGCCACAGCTGGGTCTTTTACAGTCAATGCATCGGAAGCAACCGGCGTGTTCCTTACCCTTGGTTGTATTATAAACGACACGACTAGGTCCGACTCTTCCATTCGTGGTCGTTTATCCATTAGGTCTTCCGAATAACCGGCTTCTTGTTCCGCCGGATGTTTTTCCCCCCTTTGCTCCGTCACTTGGCCCTCCTGTTGATCGATAACAAGCTCCGTTTTGGCCACATCAGTTTGAGCCGCCTCCTGAATAGGAGCAGGTGGAGTTTTTGCCCTAACTTCGGGTGGAGGGGGGGAGGTTCATTCCGCTCAACTTCGGCTCTCCTACGAGCAGCCATCCTCTCTGCATTTTTCCGCCTGGCCATTTGAGTGAGCGACTCACCAGCCATGCTGTCGGGATACGAGCCGGGTAAATCCCCTAAGTCGGTGAAAACATCTTCGAAGGACACGTCCGCTCGGCCAGAAGTGGATGGAGGATTAAGGCCGGCTTCTTCAAAAGCCAAATTTAGTGCCGCGTCAACCTCCTCTTCTAATCCGTCGGACCTGTCCTGGGATGGTTGATTCGGCTGCTCAACGACCCCTTCGGCTGCTTGTTCGTCCGCTGGCTCTGAGTCTAAAGCCTCAAAACCAATCTGTCTAAGGTTCTTGAAGCTCGAAAAAACAAGCGCCGTAAGGTGTTGTTCACCCCTCGAAATCAGAATGTTATCTGCGGCCGAAAAAGTAATGTAGGTCGGCTCGTATCTCAAAAGAATGTGGGCCGCCCTCCTTTGTTTCTAGAGATTCAGACGGCCAAAGAACTGGAGTACGGCTCTGATCTGCGCAAGTATAGCGTCGTCGGCTGAAACGAGAACTTTTTTCAAATCGTTTCCTGCACAAATAAAACGGTAAGTACGTAGGATTTGAACTAACTAAATATTTAATAAAAATTCGTGGGGGATTAAACGGCCACCTGGTTCGCCCCTTCGCCTGGGCACTGGATCTTGACGATCTTCGCCCTCGCCGAATTCCCAGTTGCTACGGACAACGACCATAACATCATCAACGCGCTTGCCAGAGCTGGCAAGCATTGTCACCAGATGATGGTTGGTATCCTTGGCCCTGAGGAAATAGTGCCCCTGCCGGCCAGAGGATTTGGCCAAGGCATAACAATGCTGAATGGCAGGGATTCAAAGTTAAGCCTAAGGCATCGGTTTAGTTCTACAATCCCCATTATTATTCGGCAAAAATTTACTTTCGGCTGAGAATGGATTAAACCCCAATAGCGAAGGACAACCCTCAAAAGTGGATGAAAGGGCAAACAGACTCCGCCCTTAGCAATTGATAGGAGAGGAAAGACGATTGTACTCTCGTCGGTCCTCTCCGTGTCAATCACGTTCTCTGCCAAGAATGATAGATAGACGTTGTCAGGAATAGAAAAATGGCAATAGAAACCAGAGACTCGATCAGCGGAAAGAAGGGCTCTCAAATGTTTCGCCATCATAGTAGTTAAAGTGGACACTCTAAACAGCAAACAAACAAAGAAAAGGAGTCGAAATAGAAGAGAGAAACTTACAAGAAATGAGGAGGACAATGAAGAACGAAAAGAAGTTGCAGAGAGTGTGAAGCCAGGGAGGTGAACTGACAGGCAACGAGAAATCTTGTGCATTCGAAAAAACATACAAACGAAGAGACAACACGGTTTCAAATCGTATTAAATAAATGAAGCGTATGAAGGGGCGGGAAACTGTAATCATGCCTAAAAAGAGTAGGCGTTCTGACGCTTGCATTGGAATAAGGGAAACCACTGTATTTTTTGACCCTCTAAGTCCAAAACCAAACATGCCGACTAACTGACATTAGTAGGATGTTTGGAGGGCAATTGTGGGGGCCGAATATGTTATTACGTAGGTAAGCCGAATAATTTAAAGAAGGAAATCAAGTCATGTACTATACGGCTCTATCCCGGAGGGACAGGCCGAATAACCAGATCGGTCGAAGAGTCAGGTGTAAACTGGGCCGAATATGAACAGATAGCTGAATGAACGATTGTTCGTTGGACGAAAGGTGGGCCCAACCATCAACAACAAGGACGACTATAAATAAGAAGAACACCAGCTAAGAAAAGGTATGTGAGAAAAAGTAAAATTAAGTTGAGGTATAAGCAACCTAGAGAGTATACACTGATTTATCCATCGGAGTGCTAATTCTGGCACCCCCGATCGGAGCGTTCATTTCTTTTCAGGTGATTAGCTGAGAATCAGGAGCGTCCTACTAGATCCAAAGAGTATTTCCAAACCTTATCTTCACAGTGTACTTTTTCCAAATGTAGCACTCCAATGTAATGTCAGAAAATCACACTAACAAAAATGTAGATTTCTATGCTCGACAACCAACACTTTAGTCACCAATCCCTCTAAAAAGAATCTTTCACACTTTACCTCTGCATTTCCATCCCAAAAATGAATCAAAAAATTAGAAAAATGAATCATAAAAGGACATTCACTTAAACTCAAATAAAACCAAATCAAATAAATACAACTTTTCAAAACAAAAAAAGACTAATTGGTTTATAAGAAAACTCTTAGAACTAAAAATTGATCAACATTACTCTATATGATATTTATGAGTAGATTTTCCTAAATTATTTTTAATCATAACTAATAAAAATAATGAGTCATAATCAAATACCACATAAATCATAATTTTATTTTTTTTTTTGTTTATAATTAAAATAATAATTATAATAAGTCATAATTAATATCAATTATAACTAATACTACAATAAATAATAATCATAAAACACAAATGTCATATTTAAAGTACATAGTACATGCTCCAAAATGATGTGTTGGTTATAGAATTTTCCTAAATTTAAATCTACACCACTAATTTTATTTTTAGAATAATTTTTGTATGAACATAACTTTTTCTATCTAAATATATTTAACTCAGTGCATGGGTTGTCTTACCGTACCCTTTTGAATGCATATCATATGTCATTTTGGAACCTAATCAATATCAGTTATAGGCATAATTTTAATCAAATTTTGTTAATGTTTTCTTAGAGCACATACTAAATGCATAAATTAACAAAATCCCTTTTAATATTATTTTGCATCGTAATCAATATCAACGCAATTGAATCTAATAGTAGTCCAACTCCATCACTACTCAAATTATAATCAACACCGGGTTATATATAATTGTAATTGACACTACAATACACTTAAGTACATAAAAAATTAGACAAGAATATGACACAAATGTCTTATACAATTTGTGTCTCATTATATGATTAATTTTTATATCTCGTTCGGTGTGTTTAATCTCTATATTCCTAATATTGCTTTAAAACTTGACTTTCACATGATATTAGAGTTAGCCGCCTAACTGAAAAAGAAATTCTACTGAATATATTGTTTTATGGAAAATGATTTGGAGTCCTAAAAACACCCCCCCTAATCCCTCTAATTTTCAATTTGGGCAACTGTTTCTTTTTTTTTTTTTTTTTTTTTTTTTTACTTGATATGAAAATTAAGAGGATTAAGGGAGTGTTTTTAGGAGGATGTAGCAAGCTCCTTGTATTATATAGAGTTAGCCGCCTAACTGAATAGATGCTTGTTCTTATGGTAGAATTTTATTTTTATTTTTATTTTTTTTTGAACGAATTGTTCTAATAGAACTTGATGAACCAAACTACATATATGTTTGTTATTTTAGAACTTGATGGATTTTAAGGGCAAAACAGAGAGGGGACGAGGCCTCATGCTGATTCCCCACTACTCGTACTTCCACATGGACCACCACCCTTTAACTCTTGCATTAATTGGTACATCGATCAACCACCAAATGCGTCTCTGTCCTTTCTTATTCCTTGTTTGTTTGGTGATGAATAGTAAAAATTAAATACTAGACTTGTTTGGTACAATAAATTAGAAGTTAAAAATTAAAAAACAGATGTCAAATACACCGCTCTCTCATTTTTGAAATAATTAATTTATTTAAATTATTCTATCTAATAAATTATATATAAAAGTTATACTAAATAATTTAACAGAAACTCATAAAAAAAGAAGAAAAAAAATATAAATAGCACAGATTAACTACACCAAATGACCTTAGATAATGTGTGTTAGTGATGTTGTGATATATATCACTATTATAATCTTACTTTTTAACACCACCGACTGTTTAATTTCTTGAGGGAAGACAGATGGATAACCTATATATGCTAAAACATAGTAAAATTTCTTCCTTTTTTCACTTTTTAAGTGGATTCACACCACAAATATCATATTTAAAAAAAAAAAAAAAAAATCACATTAGAGGTAAAAATATATATATATATATATTAGTAAAACATCCCTCTCGAACTTTGGATAATAAGATAGGTCAAATATGTTTTTTCTTATTAGTTAATGTCGCTCAATAATATTATTAGAGAAATTTTAATTCGTTTATTTGTGAAGATCTAAAATTTCTCTGTGATAGAAAAAATTTCTTTGTGAAGAGAAATTTTTTTATAAAAATATTGAGAGATCCCAACTATTATAAAAATATTACTTGTCCTTTATCATATAAAATCTTATTATTAGACACGTTAAACTAAAAATCTAAAAAAATAAACAAATAATTCAACTGATTTGCAAATAAAAATTTGCCTGTTGAATATCAAGTCAATTATTAAAATAAAATAAAAAGGTTTGAATACGTCATTCAACATTTTTAAATTTGTTGATCACTAGGCATAGCTTGAAAGCATTAGGCTAACTATTATGCATCCAAGGTTTCAGAACCGTACATGCATCTTATTTCCAACTGTGAAGTTATTGGTGATGGTGATTCAACTTGATAGTTTTTCGTTTAGATAGTAAGAACCAATACGTTACGAAAAATGAATTAAGTTATTTAAGTTTGATTTATTAAAAATTTGTTCGAAATCAATATATTATGTAAATAAGTCAAATTTAAATACATTGTAAATCTTATTAAGTTTTTAATTTAAACTTAAACAACCTACTACTCAAAACAACCAAGTTCCTTGAGTTCGATTCATATTTAAATATATATATATATATATATTTTATCGCCAAAAAGAAAACTTTATTGATAAGAAACAAAACTTATTTATTAAACTTTCTGATCAAACTTAAAAAACCAACCACCCAGCCTTCCTCAACTCATTTAGAGCCATACTTTTATGGGTTTTTAGGAAATAATAATTGGTGTTAAACATTATTCCAAAAGAATCTAATAATTTTTTCAGTATTACCAATCTTATAAACCAAATTAGTCAAGGCCAGCATGCTTGAGCATGCTCCTTTGCACCCAACAAAAAGGTAAAAGTCATTACGTTGAAGAACATTTTGATTATAATACGTCAAATATAAAAATTACATGAAATTAATACATTTATTTAAACATGTATAAGTAAGCTTATGGATATTTTCGTATTAGGACTTGAAATACCAATTCAGTGCATGCATCCATGGAGAACCCATAAAGGCTTTCCAACTTTAGGTGTAGAATAATCGCTTTCATAGTAGTTTGGAAGTCAATATTTCAATTAATTCAACTTCCATAAAAACCCAATCATGACTGCCATGTCCCATGGGAAAAGAAAATGACGTGAAAATTAATGCATTGAATTTTCACCTCAACTACAATATTCATAGCTTTTATACCTTTTTTATTTTTTATTTTTTATTTTTGGCTGGTTCAAATGAGCTATGGAGAGCCATCTTTCATTGACTACAACCGTTCAATCACCAAAAGTGAACAATCATCTAGATAATTTGCAAGAGCTAGTTGCTCTCTTGTGGGAAAGTTATCATGTAGCTTTGAAATCCTTATCCACTTTCCTAGTAAAATTCTCTCTAAAAATAGCATTGCTATTCAGACTAAAGAATTAGAAATGAGTCTAAAAAGCATACTTGTATATCATTTTCCAAAATGATATGAGATTAGTCTGAAACCCTTGGTACACAATCACTCTCTCATTTAAGGTAAATTACACTTTACTTTCGTATAGTATTAAAGTTGATTTTTTATTTTAATTTAGAGATTATTTAAGATGATCTAAATAAGTATATTTTTTGATTTTTTAGAAAAAAAAAATGTACAGAAAAATAAAGAGGTGATGTGACTCAAATAAATATATTTATCTAAATAAGTGCACTTATATTCATCCTACCAAACAACCCTTTAGTCTTTAAACTACTTGATTATTCTCAATTCGGCCCAATTTTCAATGCTGCTACAATTTGTAACAAAAATGTAAAGTCACACAAAAATATGATAAAATGTAGCCATATGTCTCTCTTTGGTGAACTTGACATTTTTCTTGATTTATTTGGCTGTCACATAAAATTTTTGGACTCTCTTACTTTTTTTCTTCATACAAATGAGTTCACAAGGCTTTTAACTTTCATGTTTTTTATTCAAGTTTAACCTAATATGAAACTATATTATCCCAAACAATTGCACCAGAAAGTTACTCAACATTACACATCATATGTTGTCAACTCAAACCAAACATCTTAAAATTAATTTATTTTATATATTGACGCTTGTTTCTTCTCTCGTTCCTACATTTTTTTTTTTTTATTCAAATAATATTATTGTCACAATTGCTATCAACCTTAGACTTTTTACAGAAAGTTAAACCTAATACGAGACCAAATTATCCAAAGCAATTCTACCCTAGATTTACCCGACATTACACACCACATGTTGTCACCTCAAAAAAAACATCTTAGGATTAATCTAATTTTTATGTTGCCACTGAAGAGAAGGTGACGAAAACAATGGCATGGTGATGGAACTACCATTACGATAAAAAAAAAAATACGAAAATGTATTCTTACTTAATCATATACTATTACCATCTACATAAGGAAAGACAAGTCCAAAATACAAATTCTAACTTACATAAACATGACAACACCGAGGATATCCACGCACAAAAAAAAAAATTTCTTTTCACCTGAAGTAGGTTGATAATTCCTAAATAATTTTATAAAATTTAATTTTAATTGTCACAAACATATAAAAAAAATTAAAACACTGATAAGTACACAATACGAATTTGCATTGCACTTGCTGTCCCCCGTCTCCTCCCCTCCTTTCTCTCTCTAAAATCGTTCTCTATATATATACATGATAAAGTTATCACCTTGATCTCTCTATATAAGTTTTCAAAATCTTCTATTAATCTTTTATTTTATGAGTATTTCTATTATGTATATGAGAATGGTCTTCAAAAAAAAAAAAAATTTGAAATTTTTTTTTTGACCTTCTATTTCATGAATATTCCCACCATGTATTTGAGATGGTTCTCAACTACTTTAAATATTGCATAATAATATTAATTTTATACGTTGGAGTTTGGTCAGAAATACTTTACCCCAGTTGTTCAAAAATAACCGAGGAGGCCCATCAAAATGCAATACTTACTCTGTTAGCTGTAGGTGTAAATTGACATTAGTGCCCTTCTTCCATCATTTCTTTCCCTCTCTTTTGTCATATATTGATATATTCATATTTGTATGTACACACTTGTACAGCCCTTGTTGCTGTCATTGCAGATTGGTAAATAGCAGAGAATTTATGTCCATTAAGTCCCAATCCAACAATCCGATCAGAGAAGGCTCTTTAGAATGGAGGATTCTCTGTCAGAATGTGTGGTTTCCCAACTAGCACTCTTATCTAAAACAGTTCTCCAAGCCAAAATGCTTCCTCTTTCTGTAATCCTTCGGAAGTCCTCTATTGGATTTTTTCACCCACATTTGATTTTTTGCATGGGTCCAAGAAACGGTGGTAGATGTTTTAGGATTAAGGTTTTGAAATGGAATGAAGATGAAGATGGGGATCTTTGATTGTTTTTTTTATAACAGGGGAGAAAATTGTTTCAAAATCAAATCACAAAAAATTTTACCATATAAAAATGACAAAAATAAATTTCTAATATAAAATTAGGAGTTATCAGTCATTAGATATGGCTCTTCTGGGTTGACATATCCTTTCCTTTTGTAAATAAACTAAGAAAAACAAGCCGAACTGGAATTGTTGTTAAATAATTTAATTTAATTAACTAGTTGTGAGCACCATAATTATATATTAAGCAGATCATCGAAGGGTGTCTCCGGTGGGTTACTTTGGCAACAAGTTTTTTATTAATTTTTTGACTTTTTGGTTAAAATATAATATTAAAAAAAATTAATATGTTTGAGATAATTTTTTTGTTTTTTACGAAAAGATATGCAAAAAATAGAAAGAAAAAAGAATTTTTGACTTTTTGATATAGGTTGTTGGCTTTTTAGTATTTTTAGTGATTTTTTGATTTTTAGACTAAAAAGTGATATTGCCAAACGAGGTCTTAAAGTATCTCCAACGCTTATTCTTTTTTTATTATTATTATCAAATTCGAGTAGAGATTTAAGTTAAAAGTTTCATCCAATTCCAAACGTTTCAACGTTAAATTTTTAATTTTCATCAAATAACCGGTTAACTAAAAAGACGATCGGAAGGATGTTCGGATGATCGTTCGACCTAGTATAAATTTTCTTCAATTTTTTTTCAATGTGGTCGTCCACCCAATTGTTCAGCCACTCTTTTACCTTGTTGATTGGCCAGTCGTCCATCAACAGTCACCTGCGAGATTTAATGAAAAATTAAACGCTTCTTTAATTTGATGAAAAAAGTTAAACTTTTTCCATTTAATACCAATTTACTATAGAATAAAGGTTGAGACCCCCTTTGGGGGTCATCCCCTTTAGTTTTGATTGGTCAACTTTTCTTTTTCTTTTTTTCTTTTTTTCTTCTCACCCAATCCCCAACCTCTATGTGTGTGAGGGGGTTGTAGGGGTGGGTATTTTAAGGGAGTCTAAATCAATGCCCTTCACTAAAACAGTTAAAATATTTATCAATTTTTTATTAAATTTAAATTTAATAAAAAAAAATTGAATATGAATCGGAGATAGTCTTATGTCTATGGAAGTACTCCATCGTTGTCCATCACCAACAGGGTCACCCGAAAAGAGCCGTGTGGTCCGGGCCAGGACAAATATTCCAAACCTATACCCTGCTGACATGGCCTACATGCTGGCCCCACATGTCCCCTGGCTTGTAAGGCAAAGCTGACAGAGCAGTGGGCCCATGTGTCCCCTCTTCTCCAGACAACAAGTACCCTACTCAACCAGAAGTTATTTGGAGTTTTTTTTTGGAGTTTTGCAGCAATTTCCCCCATATTTTTTCATAACAAATAATGTTTGATAATTTAAATTTTCATGATTTAAATAGTTTGAATGTTTCAAAATAATATCATTCTAAAAATAAAATGATGTCATTTTAGCTTTTGTTAGATAATGACTTTTTCATTGATTTTTTAATTTTTTAACTTTTTTAACCTGAGACTTTTTTATTTGTTTGGCATTCTTAATTAACTTTTTAGCTTTGAAAAAGTAAATTTCTTTTGTCTTTTTATGATTTTTTGACTTTTTTTTTATCTTTTTGTGATTATTTAGCCAAAAATAAAAACCAAACACCACCTTAATATATTCAAGCCATTCAAAACATACGAATTTGAGCTACTAAACATTTTTTATTTTTTTATTGCAGATCTTCTACAACGATTTTTCGTAGAACAATTTTAGAATAAGTTTTTGTACGGTTGAATTTTTTTTAAAGTGATTATTAACATTATTGTATCTTCAAATTAATATTATTATACCTTTAATTTTTGTAAGAATATTAATTCATTTTTATTAGATTTTTTTGTTTTTTTAACAATATTTTTATTGAGTAGTTAAGAAATAAAAATGTTTGATTAGGATATATAGAGGTTATACTAATTTGACCTCAAATTATATCTTACAAGATATATAATACTACTCTCATAATATTACATATTTGTTGGTGGGAATGGAGTTTACAAACAAACACAAAGAAAGGATTTAAAATGCGGAAAAATAAACTGCTACTTCAATCAAACAATTTTGAAACAAAACAGAGGAGAAACTCTAAATCTGAACAAATAAGAACAAAACAATACAATTCTAGCTTGAAATCTTTTGCAACAATTCAGAGCTTCTCCATCCTTCCATTTGCAGAACTCTCTTTGCTTAATCATCTTGAATTTGGCAGCCTCCGAAACAATAGTGTTTGAATCTTTTTTCTTTTTGGATCAAGAATAGAGTTTGAATTTGAATCATCATGAAACTCCTTCAGAAGCAAGCTTACATTTTTCAACAATATTTCCATAATATTATGTAATATTACATATTCACATGATTAAAAATAATCATATTTTTCTATCTCATTTCTCACTCCTAAATACAAATGAATAAAATAAAATTATGTATAGCATCACTCTATACATATCTTTAAGTACTAAATATCTTTTACATTACTATATATATCTCCTCTGGAGAGGGTTTTTTTTTATAGAGAGAGAGGTGAGTCGAGGGTAGCCCCCCGCTTGACTGATTTCTCGCGTCGGAGGAAGATCTCAGACAATCAAACACTATAAATAATTTATTTTTTTACTCAATTATTTTTTTGGAATATTAATACATATTGCTATTTCTGAAATTACAACACAGAGAATGTCAATAATAATTTTTCCTTACGTGCCACCTGACGTAACAACTTTTAAAAAAGAGCTCCCTTGAGTCATTGCGCTCACTATAAATTCTCTTGCTCTCATTGCTCAAACCACAGCAAACATTTGGGTAAATCTTCAATCATTAATTAACAGTGCAATCCGATTTACGAAAATGGCCATTGATTCCAGTTTGTCATTGCCTCTCGGTCATCCGGCAACGGAGAAGGACGCCAAGGCTCTTCAGTTCATTGAAGAGATGACGAGGAACGCCGAAATGGTCCAAGAGAAGGTTCTGGGGGAGATTCTGAGCCAGAACGCCGACACTGAGTATCTCCAGCGGTTCGGACTTGGTGGTGCCACCGACAGAGACACGTTCAAATCAAGAGTGCCGGTGGTGACATACGAGGATCTTCAGCCGGAGATCCAACGTGTCGCTAATGGCGACCGCTCTCCAATCTTCTCTTCCCACCCTATCTCGGAATTCCTCACTAGGTAAAAACCATGCATCAATCATTTGTATATATATACAATCACAAACACGGGAAAAAATCGATGCTATGGTGAAACCCTATTGTTATTGAGAATTGATATTGTTATTTGACAATAAATTATCATGTGAATATATTGAATTTTGTAATTATTATAATTATTAGATTGTGTTAAATTGTAACTACATTTAGAGAAAAATGTTATAAATGAACTTTCAAATTTACTTACCGTAAGGTACAATTACATAAATTTCATGTGTATTAATGTCGACCTCCTTATATTTATTTATAGTAAGAAAACAATTCTTATGAGATTCACTTACCAATAGATTTTACGTAAATTTATTAATATCGGCCTTACTATTTGTAATATGAATTTTTTTTTACGAGAACACTTTATTTAAAAATATAAGTTTCGTTTATTTTATGTGTGGTAGATTTATTGGACGGTGATGTTATATTAGCAATGAATCTCGTAATATGATATCTCCAAAAACTAAAAAATTTGGAAAAGATTTCTAAATTTTTACATACAATTTACAACATATATTTATAAGAAAAAAATATGGTTATGTCATTATTATGTATTGATTATGGAGCTTGGGATTTTCAGCTCGGGAACGTCTGCGGGTGAAAGAAAACTCATGCCAACAATTCATGAAGATTTGGACCGAAGGCAGCTACTGTACAGCCTTCTCATGCCAGTCATGAACCTGTAAGTACTTACCATTTTTTTCATTCTTCCTTTAATTGTTTCCAGTAAGTGTACAATCATATGATACATACAATATACTTGGTAGCTAATTCGAACAATTTTTATATCCGATACGAAAACTATCCCTGGTCACTACGTGATTTATTGGGAATTGATGGTGAAAGACCCGTACAATTCCCCGACCCGGGAAGTCCTGGACCAATGTTGTTTGGCTATGGAAGAGTCGATGAACTCGGTTTATCGACAGGGTCGGGTCGCGGACAACTCAATCGGACCCCTCGAAATCCGGGTAGTGAAAACCGGTACGTTCGAGGAGCTAATGGACTATGCGATTTCGAGAGGAGCCTCTATCAATCAGTATAAGGTTCCGAGGTGTGTTAGCTTCACACCCATCATGGAACTCTTGGACTCGAGAGTGATGTCGGCGCATTTTAGCCCATCTGCGCCGCATTGGACACCAGAACGACGACGTTAGGGTTGGAGATGTGAAGAAGTTTAAGTATGGGAATAATAATAATAATAAGAGAAAAGACCAGAAAGAAAACTCTGTTTATCTACCAACCAAACATGCCCCAGGGGATTATGTATGGACAAAACAATTTATGTTTGTAGTGTGTTGGTTTTTATCTCTTTTGTGTGCAGTCTCTTTCTGTCTTGTTTGGTGATTGTTATGTAAGCTTTGCAAAGTGTCTTTAGTTTATTCTTTTGAGTTTTGCAGGGTCTTTGTCTTTGTGTAGGTTTCAAATAATCTTTGTACGTTTGTTTGGTGTAATTGTGACTACTAATGTTGCTTTTGTCTTTGCATATCCATGATATTTCTCTTTCGTTTCAATTATGTCTTTGCGTGTCCACATTGACAAATTATAAAATTTTATACAATCTTTTTATATATATGCACTCAAGATGTGAACTTCACTTGTATAAATAATCTTTTTAATCGAATTTTGTATATGTAAAAAGAGTTTGTTTATATTTTTGTCATTATTTTCTTATTTATTTTACATATTCCACAATACTTCGAATATAAAATCGGATATAAAAAGCATATAAATGCATATAAAAAGGTCAAAAAAATGAAAAATATTAAATCATTTTATTTTATATGAAATATCCTGTAATTCTTGTTTATCGCTTTGTTCCACCTTCTGTAGATACATGTGATCGATTTGGTGTTACCAAAATCAACAAACAAAATAGGACAAAACTTGTCATGCATGTTGTGAAATAAAATAATAAAAAAAAAATGGGTTATAGATAATACTCCTTTTATTCAATTGAAATTATCTATCAAAATAAAATTTTGATTTAAGATTGTACTAAGAAGCTAAATTTTTTTTTTTTCTTTTGTCTTTTTTCATTAGTTGAAGATTAATTATATATATGAAAAGAATTATATTCAAATAAATACATAATTAAAATTTTGTTCAATGTCAAAAGAGTCTTTAACAACCCAAACATAAGCCGAATTTGTGTAGGTTAATTCGTTTAGCTACACTAGTTTCACATTTTCCTAACACTTGCAGTGAATCAATTACTATGTTTTAACATTGACATACTATAGATATGTTTTGGGTATAACTTTTTCTTATAAATTAAAAGTTTATAATTAGATATTAGAAATTAAAAGTATTATTTTCTTGCTTTATAATAATTTTTTCATAACTTATATACGATATTTCAGCTTTATAAATTATAAGTAAAAATTGCACTAAACATTCTAACATATATAAACTATACAAGAGTTTTCGGGACTAAACATTTTTGTTCTCAAAAGTAAAAACTTTGTTACAAAAAATAATAGACCAATTTGACTCATTAGGTGAGTTGTACAAAAAATTAGTTACAAAAATGATATTTAGTGACAAAATTTGAAAATGTTCTTATAATAAATATATTACAATTTCTTGTCAAAAAAATTGACTTTTTTAAACAAAAAATAATAATAATTCTAAAAAGATAATATATCATTACTAAATGTTTAATTTTGCCATTAAAAACAGAACAATCATACTTGTAATAATTAAAACATTTTGTCTCTAAATTTTTATCTTTAAAACTTTAATTTGTTAAAGGGCGTATATCTACTATGTCAATGTGATGAGTTGTTGTTGTCATGTCTTTTTTTTTTTTTTTTTTTTTTTTTGGATTAGCAAAACAAAAATTTATTGATGAAAACCAAACAAACAAAGTATGACAGAATACATCAAAAAGAGAAAAGTGTAAAAGCATCACAGTGAACCATTAAGATCCCAACTAGGTTGGCACCAAGATGAACACCAAATCATCTGCTAGCACAAGTTCCAAGCTCCAAGTTGCTGAGAAACCAACATACAAAACAAAAGCAAAATACAAAACAATAAACAAAAATCAGACAACAACATTCACACAAAACAAACTATTACTACTTGCAACTAGGACCACCACCCATCACTCAGCAGCACTAGTACTTTTCAACCCAGCAACCACCAAACAGCAACAACAGTAATATACATTAGCATCATCAGACATCAACAACCAGCAATCAAAATGCAGCAACAACACCAAATTCCAGCAGTAGCACAACTAGCAACAACTAGTAGCAACAGCACCAAAAATGCAGCAACACCAGCAGCTATGCACCAACATAACAGCAGCACCAATATTTCAACAAAAAATAAAGCTCCTGATCTGCTGCAAATTGTTTACAAGTTCATGAATAGTGTACTCACACTTGGGAAAGTGAGATTTCGACCAAAAAATAATTCAAACTTTAACTAGATCACACAGCTCATCCAGATGGGGTTATTAAATACACATTCATTTCTTGCTTTCTATAAGGACCACATGAGAGCACAAGAGATAGATTTCCATAACATCCCATGAAATTTCTTGAACTTAAAGCCAACCCACCAACACAACAACCCCTCAACTGTACCAGGCAATACTCACTAAAGACCCCACCATCCTACAATATATGACCATAATCTCCACACCTCTAGACACCACAGCATCACATGATTCAAAGACTCCCCTTCAGATTTACAAAACACACATAAAGTACTAGTTTCCTCACTAATCACACCAATTCATTGTAAAAAATCTGCTGATTTAATTCTACCCTTCCAAGCTAGCCAACCAAAAAATTGTACTTTTGGAGGAGAAACATTTTTCTAAATAATAGACAGAGCAACTGAGACAGCTCCAACCTCCTGTCTATTATAGACTGAAGCCACACTAAACTGCCTGGAAAGAAGTGCTTTTCATTTAAGGCAATCATCAACATTGGTCAGAACAATCGGAGTAGTGTTAAGTTTTGAAAAGAATGCACCCACCTTAGCCATCTTTCATTCCCTTAAAGATCTTCTAAATTGAAAACACCACTCTACAGAAGCACCCCTTTGAATCAACATTCCTCACAATAAAACATTACTGTTAGTAACCAATCCAAACAATCTTGGAAAAGTCTCTTTGAGGCATTGATTATCTAGCCACTTGTCCTCCCAAAACTCAATTCTACTCTCATTGCCAATAACAAAGTCCACATTTGAAAAAAAAAGTTCCTGAGATAGGGGTCGCAATTTGCTACTCCAAGAATGTCACCCCAAACCTTTGATAATCTGATTGAATTCTCCATAAATGAGAATCATCTTTCACCAGACACTGGATATTTTGAACATATTACCCTTTTCCACAAGGCCTTATCTTCAATTGCAAACCTCCACTACCACTTAGAGAGCAAACAATCATTAATATCTCTGATCCTCTTTATTCTCAGCTCTCCATGATCCTTACTTTTAGTAACCTCCTTCTATTTTACCAAATGTAATTTCCGTCTTAAATCTGAACCTCCCCACAGAAAAGTAGCCTAAACCTTATCAATAACCTTTGCCACTCCCTCTGGAATTTTAAACAAAGATAGATAAAACAAAAGCAGACTTGATAACACTAATTTAATTAAAGTTAGGCGTCCACCGAACGATAGCATTTTCCTTTTCCACCCTACTAGCTTAGACTTGAACTTAACAACAACAGGTTTCCAAGTGAGCAATCTCCTTGGACTAGTCCCTAATGGCAAGCCTAAGTAAGTAAAAGGTAATTTGCTAGACTTGCAATGCAGTCTAGCAGCAAAATCCTCCAGAAGCCCCTCTTCTACACCTACCTCGTAGACATAGCTTTTATGGAAATTTATCTTTAGACCAGACATTAATTCGAAGCATCTTAGAATTCTCTTGATAGTGAGCACTTCCACCTAATCTGCCTCACAAAAGATGATGGTATCATCAGCAAATTGTAGATGAGATATGACTTCATCACTGGCCCCAACCTTTACCCCTCTAACCAGTCCCAAATCCTTAGCTCTAGTAAGCATAACATTAAGACCTTCAACAACAATATTAAAAAGAAAAGGTGAAAGAGGATCACCTTGTCTAAGTCCCTTCTCCGGAAAAAATTCTGGAGTTGGAGACCCATTAACAAGGACTGAAACTCGTGCTGTAGTAACACACTCTTGCATCCAACCAATCCATTTCCTTCCGAAGCCAAAGTTTCCAAGCATTGAGAATAAGAACTACCAGTTGACCGAATCATACGCTTTTTCAAAATCCAACTTAAGAATTACCCCTTTCTTATGCGACCACTTCCACCAGTCCACAATTTCATTCGCTATCAACAACCCATCAAAAATATTCCTCCCCTTCAGAAAAGCATATTGTGCCTCACTAACCACCTTAGGTATTACCCACTTCAATCTGTGGGCAAGGACTTTAGATAAGATCTTATAAACTACCCCAATAAGACTTATTGGTAAAAAATCAGTAAGGCCCGCTGGACAATCTTTTTTTGGAACTAAAGTAACAAAGGAACTAGTAAGACACTTAGCCAATCTGCCATAACAATGGAAATCATTGAAAAATTGAACCATCTCCACCTTAAACACCTTCCAACACTTTTGAAAACATAACAAATTAAACCCATCTAGCCGGGGAGCCTTATTCCCATCGAACTCCTTAACAGCTGCCCATATTTCAGTTTTAGATAAGGCAGCTTCCAACTCAACCTTAGTATCATTACTCCCAATTGATTTAAAGACTCCTCCAAGCTTAGGCCTGACCTTCCAAGATTCTAAAAATAAACATTTGAAGTGTCTATAAACTTCTTCCTTGATAATCACTAGATCCTTAATCACATTAACAGTCAACGAATTTAACGAATTCTTATTTTGACGACAAGAGGCGATGGAATGAAAGAACTTGGTGTTTTTATCCCCATTCAATGTCCATGACAATCATGAATTTTGAAGCCACAACCATTCCTTTCTCTTACTCCACTTCAGCACTTCCTTTCTAAGCTCCATTTTTCTTACTAACTCACCATCATCAAGATCTCTACTTTCAGCAATTAGATCCAACTCATGTAATTCATCCTCAGAAACTTTAAGTTTATGATTAACATTTCCAAACATTTCCATATTCCATTGCTTCAAGGATGCCTTGACTGCTTTTAACTTGGCAAAAATTTTATAACCAGCCCAACTTGATACCACTATATCCTCTCAAGCTTTTTTAACTACGGAGATGAACTGAGGATGCAAAACCCAAGCATTAATAAACCTAAATGATCTTGGACCCCAATCTCTTGTATCCTCCATTAGAACCACTGGGCAATAATCAGAGACTCTTCTAGGCAACCCCCAAACTTTGAACTTAAACATTAACATCCACTCAGGGAACAAAAGAAACCTATCAATTTTGCTCCACTTTGCTCCCTCTACAGCATTACACCAAGTATACTTTTTTCCAAGCATATCCAATTTAGTAACCTCCATCCGATCAATGAAATCATTGAAATTCTTCATTCCTCTCTTGCTTCTAGAACAGCCTTTCATTTCTTTAATATTCCTAATCTCGTTAAAATCCCCCCCTAGGCACCAAGGAAATTGGAAAATGGACTTTAACCTTGTGATGGACTTCTATACTAAACCCTTCCTAGAAACCTCATTTGGTGCATATACATTCATCAGCACACACAGAAAAGAGGGAGCAATAGTACCTGACAACAAGATAAAATTTCGGTTGCAACAGCATCTTCACAACGCAAAAACTGATGGTTTCCATATACACAACAGGCCACCAGAATACCCATCCAAATCTACCACCACAAAGTCCATCTCCAACCCTGGCCATAATGAACGCACTACTTCCTCTGAAATTTCTTCTCTCTTTGTCTCTTGAAAAAACACCTTATCCGTTTTCTTTTCATTGAGCACCTTCTTTATCTTTCGTCGTTTCCTAGCCTTTCCAAGCCCTCTAATATTCCATGTGAGCAAATACAAACAATCTAACTCCCAAATCTCCAACTTCAGGTATTTAAGGTCAATTCACCCCCACCTCTTGAATAGCTTGATCTGAATCATTCTTCTCCAATTCCACACATTTAAGTAATAAATCCTCTTCACAACCTTCACACTGCATTCCCAGTGCATTACCAATCTGTATTGTCGCTTGTGCCTCCCTACGCATTAGACATCCACAAGTCTGAGATCGGCTGCTTAAGATGGATGATGACAACGCTACCATTGTTGCTTTGCAAACTGCTCCTCTATTTCAGCTTTCCATAGGAACTAGTCCCTTTTTTCTTGCCAAACCAGTACCTTTTGTCAACCTACGAATCCATCTTTAATCAGCCATTGACAATATTTTCCTTCCCTTTACTCTGCTCCTCTTTTTCTGACTAAACCCCCCCTCAATAACCACAATACCCATAAGACTAGATGTTGGACCTAATCGAAGCCCAACATAACTTTGGGCTTCAACACCTTTATGACCCAATACACTCCCTTCACAAAAATTGGAGATAATGGGCCTAGTTGATGGCCCACTCAAATGGGCCTCTACACCATTCATCACCAGATGAACTCCTGGCCTATCCACCTCTATGCCACTAAGACTTTTCAAAACACTTGGGTTGATAACGTCTTCTTCAAGAACCTGCTTCTGGGCATTAATATTGACATATGAAGAGGCTAACTCAGCCGCCCCCTTCATACTCGAGACCTGCACCCCAACTGTCTCATCATTACTGTTTCCCATGACATGGGTTGTCACCTCCACAACTATGTCTACCTCATTACGCATATTGTTAACATTAGCCAATTGAATGTTAGCCACCTCCTCAGACTCTACTGACTCAGCACCACACCTGATCTGTCTTGCTTCCAGATCAGCACCATCTTTCATTCTGCTGATGTCGTTTGCTGGTTCAACTTTTACCATACCCTGGCCTCCATTGTTATCTTCCACTTTGCTCCATACCTTCGCTAGTTCACCCTCCTCATGGCCTATGCAATCAGCAATAGACTCTAAACTAACAACCATATTTGAGCAGCAACCATTCATACACCTTGAAAGACTCATGTTGTTGATAGTTGCTTTATCAACTATTTGTTCTTCACATACCAAAATTGGATAACATCTACCTTTACATTCAAGATTAATGGTAGTGTTAATATACTCCATACAATTTGTAGCAACACAAACCTTCCCATAACAAAATGAAGAGGGTTGACAAATATCATCCTCCAACCCGATAACATTCCCCCATATGTTCCCAACTCGATTAAAAGTGGATATGTTCCATACATTAAGAGGAACACCAAAGCACCTAAGCCAGACACACCTCTCTTGCTGAAGATGCAGACCTGGTTTCCAGACAACAATCGACTCATACCATTCATCAAACCATTCCTTAATGACTCCAAAACTTTCCTTCATGATCTCTTGAGACTTGAATGTTAACACAACATCCCTTCCTCCACCACACCTTACCATTGTTTGACCTAAACCTTTATAGCCCAACACCTTTTGAATGCTATGGATTGAACCCTCAATCTTCAAGCTCATAATCACACTTTCTAGCAACCACCCATGTCCATCTTCATTCACAGGGATGGTCAGTCTCGTCTTCTCCACAGTCATGTTTTATTACCTTTCAGTGCCTCCACAAAAGATCGCTTCTCGATCTCTGTCCCTCAACCATTAATCCTCAAAACAACATGTTGTGGTCTCCTCGACAACTCCTCCTTTTTGCTTCTATCATAAGCAGCAAGCTTCACTTGTAAACTCCTATCATCAACCCACAATTCGTTGGCTTTCTGGATTGCAAATTTCGCTACAACGTAACAATCGAATCTAACAAATCCAAACCTTGACTTTGTTACTTTCCTCCTTTTAAAGGGAATGAACACGTCCTTAACAACTCCAAACTTCATAAACAGTTTAAACAAGGCTTTTGCATCCATTGAAGATGGTAGATTATCCACGAAGACATTGAATAACCCATTACTAATCCTCACATTGCTATGTGCTCCACCACTCTTCCTCGGATGAATCACTGGAATCTAGCTACCCTGTCTTGCATCATGTCGCTCTCTCATTGCTAAGCTTCCGTCATAACATCCACTCTTAAGCTGTATTATTGATTATGAATTTGGATAGAGATTTGAAAAATAAAAATAAAAAAATAGGTGAAATATGAATTTAAAATATAAGTACATTTCACTCGCATTTTCTATTTTCCTTTTTAAATCTCCACCGACATCCATAATTCAAACATCATAAAAATTCTCATCCTTATCTCTAAAAAATGCAAATATTTTAATTGTCAATTTTTAATGTGGTTATGATCCAGCCAGTTGACACATACTACATATGAAAGGCAATGTCACCATCTTTAAGGGCTCCATTGGCGTACCTAATGCCCCAGGAAAAGAATATTATGAATGCCTAAATGCTTTATTATTATTATTATTATTATTATTATTATTATTATTATTATTATAGTAAGAACATCATATAAGATATGTCTGTAGCTCGAGCCCGGGTCACTTATTCAGAAAGATAGTTTTTTTAATTATGAAAACTTTCAATCCCTTGTAATTGATATGAGGTGCAACTATCAACACTAAATAGTGCCCCTCTAAACCCACACATGTAATTGTTTTAGCAGTTTTGAACTATTTATGTTTATTTTTCAACAAGTACTTTCGATTAAAGACAGCAAAAAATTTATATGTATAATTATAAATATACTAAACAGTACTCATAAACATTACGTGATGTGACAACAAAATGTCATGTTTACTATTATTTCCATAATCACCACACCAATATAAAATGATGAACCCCCACTACATTCGTCAACCACAAACTGTGAGTGGCACCGCCTGGCCATACCCATGAGATTTGTGGAATATCAATATTTTTTAACCTACTATCCATTAATTCATTAAACAAATGATAATTAATTAAAATTTAAATTTAAAAAAAAAACAAACAAAAAAAAAGGATAAAGTAAGGTAGACTCACAGCACCTTATAGATTTGGAAGTCATTAAAATAATCAAAGCTAAGTCGACATAATATTTTTATTGCCCTTAATCATGTCCATCTCATTTTGGATATTATTTTGGTGTCAATATGAAAAGGGACAGGGCTGACACTAGGCATAAGCCAAGAAAGCAATGCTTGGGCTCCTAGAAAATAGTCTAAAATTAGGACCCAAAATAATTGCAACACTTATACAGGTGATTCTATTTGCACTTAAAAAATTATTTAGTGCACTCAATTTCTTAGTACTCTCTCTTAAATTATTTAGAATTTGTTGGTTACATATTTTGTATAAGCCAATTACAATTCAACGCGTGGCAAAATAAGGGCAATACGAGAAGACTATTCAAGTTTTCGATCGTGATCATACACGTGGCAGTTAGTATTGGTTCTTACAAGATCTGCGTAGCACTGGATCAGCAAAGGGATGCAAAGTGATGTGGCTTCAACGGTTACTCACATTCAAATTCAAAATCAGGAGGGAAGCCTAACTGCAAGTGATAGCATAGTGGAGTTAAGTATAAGGCAACATGATCAGCGATCATGGAGGAACGATTCGACGGTTAGAAGTGCAGTTCGATGGTCATCCTTGAGAAGTATAAATAGTAGAGAAGGCCCCAGAAAAAACTCCAGACTCAGATCCAAAAAATCAATTTTATTCTACTTTATTTCTTTTCCAGTTTTACATTTCTTATTCTTTACATTTCTGTACTTCAAATTCCTGCTCTGCATTTCGTTCATAGGAGTAGTTTTCAAGTAGCTTATTGCTGTAAACCTCTACGAGGCTGATTCAGATCTTTGTAAGTCTTTCATTTTGCTTAATGAAATACTACAACTGTTCTTCATTTAATCATTGTTTGCTTAATTCTCCTAAACAAAGCCACCAGTAAAAGTCCTCTTCATTAAGGTTGAAAGAACTAAAATACAATCATCTGATAATTGGTTGTCAATTAAATTTTTGTAAGGACTGATTGATCCTTGCTGGCACACTCACAATTACAAAAACAACCTTCGAAAGCCAAAAAAGCCAACATATATTTTTGGCACGCCCAATGGGACTAATTGAAATGGCTAGACGTAGGAGACAAGGAGAAAATGAACGCTTGGAAGAAGGCGTGGAAGGAGAGGTAGAAATACCTAATCCAGAGGATAATGTGATAACACATCCTGTGGAAACACCTATTTTATCAGAACCTATGGTCGAACAGACCAGCACTTCGGAACAAGTACCACATGTTCATAATATTAGACGAGGCCAAGGAATTAGACCATCCACTGTTCCATCTACTCAGCCAATGAATCCATGGGGTGGCCTAGTAGATGCCATGGGACAGTAGTTAATGAATACAATGGAAAGGTGGATAACATCCTTTTTGGATCGAATGAATACCCACCAACTAACAAACACAAGATACATGGAGGAAATTTCAAATGTCCCTCAGCAAAGATTGGCTAGAGATAAACAGCCTATGCAAATTAATGGACATTCTAATGGTCAAACTAGCAATTAAAACTATGAAAGACCATCACCTCAGTCTTGGTATGAGCCTCTTTCGAAGCCTATGGCAAGTCAAAATGCCTCATTACTTAACAGTGAAGCCATGCAAACTGGTGGATCTGGCTTAATATAAGAAAATGACATAAGGATGGTTCCAAATCCCATGTTCGAAGTCATACCTGGCACAAGGGGGTTCACTAATCCTTTATTCAAATTTATACCCGGGGGGTTGGAAGGTTTTCCTGTAACTGGAAGAGACACAACACCTGTTCCAGCACCTTTCGCAGGTCCTTTTGCAGGACAGACTCAAAGAGATCATCCATACCCTCAACAGCAGCCAGTACTATAGGGACAACCAGTCCCAAATATACCACCCTATGGACCAAAAGGACCCCAAGCACAAGGTTGTCCACCAAATCCTATATTTGTTCCTCCAGTAGTGGTTCAACAGGCACAAAATGTGGTCCCTAGAGACCAAATTGCTGACATTGTTAGAGAGATGTGTGGACCAATGGCTCGGGGGGTTCAGACTTCTGTGTACAGGAAACCATACCCAGAATGGGTAGATAGGGTGCATGAATACCCAAGAGGTTTCAGGATACCAGATTTTGCCCTTTTTTATGGGAATAGAAACCAGTCAACGGTTGGGCATATTGCTAGGTTCGCAGCTCAGTGAAGTGAATTTACCAATAATAACTATATGAAGTTAAGATTATTCTCAAATTTTCTAACTGGGGGAGCATTTGCGTGGTATATTAACCTTACACTTTGCTCTATCCAAACTTGGCAACAAATGGAAGAGGCATTTCATGCCTAATTCTTCCAAACAGAGCCAGAGGTTTCCATGGCAGACTTGGCAAGATTGAGTCAAAGGCCTGATGAGAAGGCTACTCAGTTTATTGCCAGATTTAAAAGAGCACAAAATAAATGTAGAATCATCTTACCAGAGCTTGAATTTGTGAGATTGGCTCAAAATGGTCTAGAGTTTAGGCTTTGAAAGAAGTTTGACTCAACTGAGTTTAAAGACTTAGTGGAATTAACCTATAAGGTGTCTAGGTATGAAGCATTACTAGAAGAAGAACAAGATCGAAGTAATGCATCATACAAGACGTATTATAGAGATCCTAATTATGAGATTGATGCAGCAGAGATTGTAGGGAATGAACCTGTGATCTGTGAAGCATTAATTCATAAAGATACCACAATTGACCAGCAGTTTAAAAAGAAAGACCTTCATAGGAAATATTCCTTCGATTTAACAAAGGCAGATGACATTTTTGATCGTTTGCTTGCTACAAATTTCCTGAAGTTACCAAAAGGAGTCAAAATTCCGTCTCCAGAAGAACTTAAAGGAAAAGTGTATTATAAATGGCATAATTCTTGGTCTCACTTAACTAAAAACTGCATTATTTTTCGAGACAGGATCCAAGAGTAGATTCGAAAGGGGAGTTTAAAATTCCCAGCTAAAGCGGAAAAGGCCATGGGAATTAATACTAATCCATTCCCAGAAATTGACAAGGTGGCAGCCAATGTTATTATGCCAGACTTCCAGAACTTGACCTTGAAAGAATTGGAAGAAGTAAATGTGCAGATGCATGTGGCCAGCTAGACAACTGTCAAGAAAGACAATGGGAATCTACCAATTATTGGACAAGGTTTCTCACGCCAGAGAGGACTCTGATGAAGAAGCACTGGATGACGATTCTTTAGAAGTAGCTGTCATGCAAAGAATGTGTCCCAGGTGCAGGCTGAGTTACAAATGGTTGAAAGGGCTTCCAATTGATAGAAAGCAATATTACAAGGATGTGCAGAGACGTCCTAAACCAACCAGTGCTTATAACAAAAGGGCATATCCAACTAGCATTAGGCAACAGCCATTAATGGCTGAGCCAACAGTCGCTAGAATGCATTCTAAAGGCAAGAGGCCTTTACATGAGTCCAGACCACCTAATTATTATAGAGTGGAGAGCAGTCATCCTGAAAGGAGACCGGAGAAGGGTTCGGTTCATGGGATCAAAGCCAGAGATTGGCCTCCTAGACCAGCCTCACGTAGGACAGAAAGTGGCCACCTTCATCAAAGGCCTGAGTTAGGTCCAAAACAGGGAGTCAAGGCCAAGCAGTGGCCTTCACAGCTAGCTTTGAAGATGGCTTCGAAGGAAGAAAGAAACAGTTCAACAGCTGGGTCAGTAGGTTCGTGGGTTCCTAGAGTTCCAGATTGGTTTGTCATGCAGAACAAACCTAAGGAGATGTCTACCCAAAGAAATGTTGTTGGGAACCTAGGTAGGATAGTCAGACCTCTTTTGGTGGCTCCAAACAATTGGGTATTGCTCAAGCACCCGAAAACCAAAGAACCAAATATGGTCCCAGTGATTTCTAGATCTCAAAGAAAAAAGATCCAACGAAGGTACACTCAGTACCAGAAGGATCTGAAAGAAAGTAGAGAAAGTTCTTCATTGGTTCAGTTAAAGAGCCAGGCAGAAGGGGAAGAAGATTCAAAGTTGGACCATAATCTGAAATCAACTCTTCCAGACAAAAGGAGTTGTAACAGGGAGCAGTTGGCCAAAGTTCATTCCGAACTAAAGGCCAAGGAAAAATCCAGCTTGGTAGGATTGGAAAAAGCTTTGATGGAAAGCGATAGTGAGATAGAATATGAAGTCATCCCAGGCCAAACGAAGGGGCTGGTTGAGGAAGAAATGTTTGAAGCCTTTATGGCTGAACAGACATTTTTTGTCGAAAAACCAACAGAAACAGATCATTCGAAGGAAGTTACTAATACAGAAGTGCCAGAATGCAGCATGGAAGACGCTTCTGAAGTAATTGAACAAGTTGACCAAGAGGGAAAGCAGGTACAGCCAGTCGTCCAATTTGGCTCGTTCCCTCTGGTGTCAGTGAATATGGTGCTTATATTACCATAGGAGTTTCAAGCTGAAGATGAAACCCAAGGTCAGGAGGTTGACCCAATTCCAGTCTCCAGTGAAGACTCACTAGTAAGTACGGTGCAAGACGAATCCGAAGCAGCCACACCAATGGAAACTGAAGACGAGAGTGAGGAAGAGGTAAGTATTAACCTCTCATACCCTTTTGAGTATCCCACGACGTCCATGACACAGCATGTCAAACCCTTGTATATCAAGGCCTTCTTCGATGGAATACAGATGAATCGGGTACTGGTGGATAACGGGGCAGCAGTAAACCTACTTCCAAAATCTTCGTTGAAGAAACTAAGAAAGAAGAACTCCAGACTAATCCCAACCAGTACAGCCATTGCTGGTTTCGCTAGAGACAAACAGATGGCCCAAGGTATTTTATCCATCAACCTAAGTGTGGGAACCAAGGACTGCATGACAGCATTCTTCGTTATCGACAGCAATGCTAAGTATAATGCTTTACTTGAAAGATATTGGATTCACACCAACAAATGTGTACCTTCCTCTTTACATCAGAAAATCATGATGGCCTTGTGCAATAGGGAGATGGAGGAGATCAATGCAGATCCTCAACCCTTCATAGCTTGTGCAGATTTCACAGAGGTCAAATTATATACTGAAGGAGTAGCACCACTCAGTATACTGAGGAAACCTGATAGATCAGCCGATGTGACGGCTGATGAGAAATTTGCACATCTAAAGCACTTGGTCCAGGAAAGTGCTGATGAAGAGTTTGTCGTTAAGGATGACAATGATGCCTGGTTGTAGGCAAAGAGATGAAACCCAAGAAACCAAGTCTTTGGCTCTAATTAAGTTCTTAGTATTGGATGTAAAATCAATAGTCCAGAAAATGCAAGAGCAAGAGAAAGAAGCCATGATGATTGGTTGTAAAAAGGAACAACAACAGGTCAGATTTTTGGCTTTAGATAAATATTGTGCTTTGAACATTGAAACAAAAGTCCAAGAGATACAGAAGGAAGAAACCTTGTGGACAGACTTTGTCTATGAGGAGAAGGGTAAAGATATTGAATCAAAGAAGCTAGGAGTAGAACAAGGCAAGAAGATTGCTTCGAAGTCAGAAGGAATCAAAGAAGGAGCACCAGTAGGCTCTCAGATACAAGACCCCTTGGAAGAAGTAAATTTAGGGGAAGGATCTATACAACAGCCCACTTATATAAGTGATTGGTTAAATAATCTTGACAGGGACCAGTTGTTGGTTGTTTTGAAGAAATATAAAGATTGTTTTGCATGGTCTTATAATGAACTACTAAGATTGGATAGATCATTAGTAGAACGTAGGCTCCCTATGAGGTCTAATTTCAAGCCATACAAGCAAAAACCAAAAAGAATGAGTCCAGAAGTGATTCAGAAAGTTAAGGAGGAAATTCTTAGACTCCTCAAAGCAGGTTTTATTAGGACAGCCAGGTACGTTGAATGGCTATCTAATATTGTGCCTGTAGTTAAGAAGAATGGTAAAATAAGAGTATGCATCGATTTCAAAAACTTGAATCTAGCAACCCCAAAAGATGAGTATCCTATGCCTGTAGTAGATTTGTTGGTAGATAGCTCGGCAGGGCATCAAATTTTATCAATGATGGATGGGCATTCTGGTTATAACCAAATCTGCATTGCAGAGGAAGATGTCCATAAGACAACATTCAGATGTCCTGGGAATATTGGCACCTTCGAATGGGTTAAAATGCCATTTGGCCTGAAGAATGCTGGGGCTACATATCAGGGCTATGAACACTATCTTTCATGACCTTATTGGAGGGTATTTAGAGTGTTATATTGATAACATTGTAGTGAAATCCCAATCCATGGAGGAACATTTGTTTCACTTAGAAGCAGATTTCAAAAGAATGAGAAAGTTTAAGTTGAAACTCAATCCTCTTAAATGTGCTTTTGGTGTATCATCTGGAAACTTCTTGGGCTATGTAGTACATAAGAAAGGAATACAGATTGACCAGAATAAAGCCAAAGCCATCATTGAAGCCAGACCTCCATCAAGTAAGAAAGAATTACAAAAGTTCCTTGGACAGGTTAATTTTCTTCGAAAATTCATTTCTAATACTGCAGGGAAAACTAAAGTATTTTCTTCCTTGTTAAGGCTAAAAGATGAAAAGGAGTTTGTGTGGACAGCAGAGCATCAAACCGCTTTTGAAGGAATCAAAGCCTACTTAGCTAACCCTCCAGTGCTGATGCCACCAAAGGGTGATAAGCCCTTGAAGTTGTACATAGCTTCAGCAGAGGATTCATTGGGAGCTTTCTTAGCCCAAGACAATGAAGAAGGCAAGGAGCAAGTTGTTTATTACCTTAGTAGGTTTCTAAATTCTTGTGAATGTAAATATTCAGCTGTAGAAAAGCTGTGCCTTGCATTGTATTTTGCTGCAATAAAATTAAGATACTATCTTTTACCCACAACTGTCTTGGTAATTGCAACCACAGATTTGGTTAAATATATGTTATCTAGACCCATGTTGAAGGGAAGAATTGGCAAATGGGTACTAGCTTAATCCGAATTTCATCTAGAATATGTCCCCCAAAAGGCAGTAAAAAGACAAGTTTTAGCTAATTTTTTGGCAGACCATCCATGACAAACAGAAAGCCAAGAGATAATGGAACTTGGTATGGCTAGTGTTGAACCATAGCAAATGTGGTTCGATGGATCAAAAGCCAATGGTTTAACTGGAATTGGTATAGTAATTAAGTCACCACAAGGAGTAGAAACCACGCATGGTTTCAGAGTGGATGAAATTACTTGTTCCAATAATCAAGCTGAATATGAAGCCTTAATAATGGGACTGGAAATACTTATTGGATTACAAGCTCATGCAGTTGACATATTTGGAGATTCTCAATTGGTAGTTAACCAGGTGAAAGGGATTTTCAAATGTCAAAGTATAAGCATGTTGCCATACTATGTTGTTACATTACATCTGCTTTCTCAATTTCAGATAGCAAATGTAACTCATGTTTCAAGATTCTTGACTAATATGATGTAGCTCAGAAAGTTTCGAATTTCAAGAAAAGGGATAATACTGGAAGAGATATAAGCCAAACAACATATCAGAAAGTAATACCACCCTTGAGTAAAAGGAATGTGGTCCTGGAAGTCAATCATAATGACTTACAAGAACAAGATTGGAGGCATCCAATAATGCAGCATCTGGCTGGCCCATCTTCGAAAGCCAGCAGAAAAGTTAAATTGTAGTCTATGCAATACATAATGTACGGTAATGCTCTCTACAAAAGGGGGGGAGATGGGCTATTGTTGGAATGTTTAGGCCCAAAGGAAGCATTGACAGCTATGGCTGAGGTTCATGAAGGCATCTGTGGTGCTTATCAGCCTAGTGTGAAGATGAGATGGCTGCTTCGAAGGCATTCATTCTATTGGCCAACTATCCTTAAAGACTGCATAGAATATGCAAGAGGTTGTCAGGCATGCCAAAAGCATGGCACAATAAGGCACGTACCCATAACTGACCTGCATGCAGTTGTGAAGTCTTGGCCATTTAGAGGATAGGCTATGGATATAATGAGGAAAATACACCCACCCTCTTCGAAACATCATTGTTTCATCTTAGTGGCCACTGATTACTTCACTAAGTGGGTCGAAGCTAAGCCATACAAGGCTGTAGACCAGACTGAAATCATTGGATTCATTAAGGATTTAATCCATAGATTTGGCATCCCACAGACTATAACTGTTGATAATGGGACTATATTTGATGGGAAAATGGTAAAGTCTTTTGTGGTAGAGTTTGGAATTAGCCTTATTAATTCCACTCCCTACTATGCACAAGCCAATGGTCAAGCTGAATCATCCAATAAGGCTTTAAAAAAGGGAATACAGAAAGTTGTGGAAGACAATCCTAAGGATTGGCATAACTTGTTGTTGGATGTATTGTGGGCTTATAGGACTTCTCCAAGGTCAAGCACAGGAATCACTCCTTATGTCTTAGTATATGGACATGATGTAGTGCTACCTGGGGAAATTAATGTTAAGTCCTTGAGGGTGAGATGCCAAGACCAGTTACATTTTGAGCAATACCATCAGAGTATGTGCTTGGAATTAGAAAATATAGATGAAGCTAGAATTCTGGCATTAAATAGTATTCTTTTCCAAAAGAAAAAAAGCAGCCAAAAACTATAATAAGAAAGTTAAACACATTGGCTTTGATGAAGGTGATTTGGTATGGAAGACAATACTCCCAATAGGGATTAAAAGCCATAAGTTTGGCAAATGGTCACCTAATTGGGAAGGACCATATCAAGTTCATAGAGTCCTGTCTTTTGGAGCATACCATTTGAGAAATTTGAATGGATATGTACATCTCAAAAAGATTAATGGCAGGTACTTGAAGCCTTATTTCCTGACCATATGGGAAACACAAGGAATAGAATAAATGTTAAGTAAAAGAACATAAGAATATTCAAATGATGAATAAGAATTTGCTTTTCATAAAGAGTTGAATATATTCTGCCATAAATTGGCCTAAAAGTCAGTACAATGTCTCCGTTGTTCTTTTACAATGGATGTTCTATTCTTAAATGATGAGAACAACTGGATGGCTGTGGTCATTTCCTGCTTTCGGTCGGTCAGTCCTTGATTGGTAATTTACAATTTGGTGACAGTTCGATCTAAGGCCTGGTTAACCGCAGATAACTTCTCTTCAAGTTGAGCTTTCTTCTCCAATAGTTGATTTCAAAATTGGGAGACAGAGGAATGCTGTTCCTTTAACTCTGATACTTCAGTATGTATTTTGGAAACAAAGCTCTGATCTTTCACCAATTTCTCCTCTGCAGCCTTGGCAGTATGGCAAATGTTGATATAAAAATCAATAGTGGCTGCTGCTTGAGACAAATGACTTGAGACAATCATGCCGGATTGTTCAAAATCTTACAGCACTGGAGGAAGCCATTTCTTATTATAGGCCTCTGTAAGGCTTCGAAAGGGATCCTCGAAAAGGATGTCAGCAGCTCCAAACAGCTGTCCAAGTCTATTGGAGGCAAGGAAGTCTTACTACTGGTGGAAAAGCTCTCAAAAATTTCTAGTAGAGAATCAGCCAAAACTAATGGCTCAGTCTCATCGCTAGCCATTGGAGAGGTGGAAGGTATGTCGAAGAGGCTAGCTAGTCTGGCTTCGAAGATGTCTACCTCATCTGTGGACATGAAAGGTGCAGAAAGAGCTTTGATGGAAGGAAGAAAGGACTGCATAAGAATAGGAGAAGTGGATGGAGCATCTTCAGCAGTCTCTATAGTCCTAGCCACCAATAGGTCGAGGGAAAAGAGTCTGGAACCAGGCAGAGATAATAGACCATGAGTTGGAGAGCTACCAGTACCCTCTATAGAGGAATCAGCTACCATCAGAGATGGAGTAGTAGTTGGAATTTCCTTAGGAAGAGGAGGAAAAGCAAGGCTCGAAAGAGAATTAAATTGAGATAAATCAAAAGTCAAATGAGGGAAATATGGAGTTAAGCCAGAAGGGAAATGAGCAGGAATACTTGGCTTCAATGAGGGTACAGAGAATATAGGCCTAGGAAATTGGAGATTATCTGAATAGACTTCACATTTTGCGATTGATCAACTTCAACCGAAACTGAGGGAGTCCCTATTGGAAGAATAGGCTCAGTAGTTATTGCTGCAAAAAAAGAAGTACAAAGTAATGTCAAGTCTCAATACCAAGAATTTGACAAGAAAAAGAATAGAGGCATGAAAAAAGTTACTTGTTTCAGAAGTGGTAGCAATAATGGGAGAGCTACGAAGGGAATAGTGCTCAGCAATATGTTGCCTTCTCGCAGTTTCTCTTTGGATTGCATCAGCAGCAGCAGCTTCATCTCTTAATAGTTGCTGCTGCCACCTTTTTTCAGCTCTCTGAAAAACAATTATAGCCTTAGAATGTTCCTGCTCTACTGCTTTGGCAGATGCCTCATGAGTAGGGTCTTCGACCAAATCAGAAGGAAAGACAGTCATTTTCTTTCTCTCTTTTCTCTGTATTGGTATTTCCTGCTCTTTCTCAATCTCTCTCTCTTCAATCTGGGATTCAGATTCCTCAGGAGTGAGTTCTTCTTCTACTACTTTGGCAGTTGCCTCATGAGTGGGATCTTTGACCAAATCAGAAAAAGAGACAGTCATCTTCTTTCTTCTTTTTAAGGGTATCTCTTGCTTTTGATTTGCCTCTTCTTCTTCTTCTACTGCCTGAACCTCAGGTATTTCCTCTTCAGGATCAAGTAAAAGTTTTCTTTTCTTTGGTTGTTGTATGCTCCTGAGAAAATTTAAAGCTTGGATCTTTTGAGGAGAATCTCCCTGTGAGGCACCTGCACCACCTTCACCAAAAAAAAGAACTGGAGATAAGGCTAAAAGCATTATAAAGAAGGAGAAGAGAAAAGAAACAAGGGTATATACCTTTCTTCGAGGCAGCCCGAGTAACTCTAGGAGGAGTTAAGCCAGTAGGAATAGGCTGTGTGGTGGCAGGCACAAGAACTGAAGTGGTAGGAGCAGCGGAAGAGACGGCAACTCCAGCTCCTTTGGGCTTGGCTTGGGGCACATCCAGTACCATTAATAGGTCCTGAGGAGGAATGGCCAAGTATACCTCCATATTGGTCACCCACTAGTTTTGGCACCTTTTCAACAGGTTACCTTGAGGAATGAAAGAGATATACTCAAAATCAATCAAGTCCTGTATAAATTTAGAAGTTGCTTCTTCTAATCTGAA
>CM069906.1:8570865-8819865 GCA_036172215.1 Camellia granthamiana
TCTTCGAACCTTTAAATCCCTGCTGGCAAGATTTAAATTGGTGTTGCTGCAGAGAGGTATTGGGACCCCTTGTGAGAGGCCAAATTGCCTAGCAAATTGAGCAGGACAATAGGGCTCAGCAATGCACTTGTAAGCTCTGGGGTTCATAGTCCCAATGAATAACTCTCTGGGGATCAGAATAGAGGCCCATATGTTCTTGTGATGAGGTGAAGCATAGAACCTATCACTTATAAAGTTTTTCAACCAAGATGGGCCAATAGTAGTAGGTTCGAAAGGACGAAAGCTGTAAGAAGGAAAGGAAGCTGGAAGATTGTGGAAGAAAGAGAAGTAAAAAGCAAAGGTAGAAGGATAGAGTGAAGCGTTGGCTAGCCTCATGCCATGAGTAGTAGGGTTTGGCTCAAAAAATTTAAGGCATTTAGATTGTAGCTCAGTAAAATAAACAAAAAGCCAAAGCTGAAGTATCCAAAATGGACCCCCTTGATTGGCATCCAAGGGTTTCTCACCAAAAAGAGAACAGGCTCTATATACGTAACCTAGAATGTATGGAGCTAAGGCCGCCTTTTTCTGTAAAACAAGGGCTTTGGCAAGAGGGGCAAATTCAGGCATGATTCTTTAAGAAGAGGTGCAGAAAAGGAATTTGCAAAGCCAATATAGTATGAAAGAAAAGAATTCCCTATCAGTCACAGGGCCCTCCCTTCTATTCTCAGCCTTAACAAAGTCACTATAGGATGAGTTAAGGGATGAGAGAGAGAAAGGGGTTGGTAGGTCAGGATAATCTGGTCCAATAGGGGTTCCAATGGGAGACAATCCTAATAGATGACAGATATCATGAACAGTAGGGGCCATCATCCCACATCTGAATTAAAAGAAATTAAAGGCAGAATTCCAAAAGCAAAGGGCAGCAGGTATTAAGAAAGGGTCCTCTGAGATAGTGAACCTGGATAGTTGGAGGGCGTCGAAAAGGCAGAGCTCTTGAAGGTCCAGAATCCTATCAGGGAAAACCCGATCATACCATTCTTGTCACTCCGGTCTCACCGTGGGCCAGCATCGGTGGGGGCGGTTCATCCTCCAGTTTCCCCAGTCAAGACCACCTTCGTAAAGGAGACAATGGTCTTCTAAACGTGGATATAAAGCTGGAAGCTCGGTAAGAATCTCCTTGAAGATGGGCCCAAGCACATAGTCTTGTTGCTCATGATGACGAGGGATGAAGATGCGTCCGTCGATTGCGCTTTTCTCACCAGCCTTGTACTTCTCAAATTCTACCTCCATGATCCTTTTCAGGGTTACAGACAGGCTCGCACGCTCTATGATTGGTACTTTCAATAAAGAAAGAGCCATTGATAGAAAGCTTTTTCAGAGGACGAAGTTGGGAAAGAGAGTAGAGAGAAGTGGAAAGTCGGTAGAAATAAAGGGTTTGTGCGATAGACAAATAGGTGAATTCCGAGCACGAAATAAAAGGGTTTTAAAACTTTTGTTTCTGAAAATATACCTGGTCGTGTGACACAAACGAAATTCACAAAAAGTACTAAAAGTACGGATGCGAAGAGTTTCCCTCAATATTGATAATTTCTGGAGAGAAACACATCTCAAATACTAATGTCAGCTTTGAAATAAAATATTTGGCTTCGAAGTCAATTATTGGCGCCAGAATGAAATGACAAACGGCTATTTTGTCATTCGAAGTCAAATTGGCTTCGAATGTCAAATTGGCTTCGAAGTCAATTTTTGTCATTCGCGCTATTTTGCGCACCTCAATCGCACTGTTTTGTGCAGTTTACATTCGCGCTATTTTGTGCATCGCACTGTTCTGTGCAGTTTATCACTCGCGCTATTTTGCGCACCTCAATCGCACTGTTTTGTGCAGTTTATCATTCACGCTATTTTGCGTACCTCCATCGCACTGTCTTGTGCATTGCATTCATCACGTTATTTTGCGCACCTCAATCGCACTGTCCTATGCTTTGCATATCACATCGCACTATCTTGTGCATTTCAAATCAATCGCGCTGTTTAGCGTATCGCACTATTTTGTGCATTGTATCATTTGCGCTATCTTGCGCACCTTACCTGCACTTGTTAGTGCATTGCATCGTGCTATCTTGCGCACCTTATCTGTATCACACTATTTTGTGCATTCACCCTGCTCGTACTGTTTTGTACACCTTTAGCATCGCACTATTTTGTGCATCTGTTTAGCACTGTTTTGTGCATTCACTCTGCATCGCACTATCTTGTGCACATTGTATTTTTGCATCATTTGCACTGTCCTGTGCACTCTTCGGTCTAAGGAGACCTTAAATCCTGCATCATCATTCGCGCTGTTTTGCGCATCGCACTTGCATTCATTCGCTCTGTCTTGTGCACTCTCTGGTCTAGGAGACCTTAAATCCTCTAAAGGTGCAATTCCTTTGGTGTTTGTCGTGCCCAAACGACTTCCAGGGGTCTGGTATAGCCACCTGCTTGTGTTAGTAGTGAGTTCCTAGGAGACCAACTGAGACAGTGGAAACTAAAGTTCGAATGGCTCATGCCTAGAACGCAATGGTTCGGGATTTCCGAGACTAAAGTCTGGTTTAAATACCCAGGGGTATATCATCGGCTTGAAATCTGTATGGCAGCCCCATAGATTGAGATAGCATCTATATGCACCTCAATTCTGGATACTGATCCAACCTAGTCTGTCACCCTGTTGGAGAATAGGGAAAGCTGCAACCATAGTCAGGGAGAAAAGTAGTACATGTGGTTCAACTGAGAAGAAGAGGAAGATTCCCACATCAGCATGAGGTAGGACATTGCCGAGGTAAGTCATTGCCAATTGCCCTATGAGGTACCTCCCTTTTCCTAGCTATCACATTGCGTTTTAGCCACTATATTGCAGTGCATTACAAGAATCCTCAATTTTCAAACCGGCTTCGCGTAGCGTATAAGTCCAATTTTCAAACCGGCTTCGCGTAGCGTATAAGTCCAATCTTCAAACTGGCTTCGCGTAGCGTATAAGTCCAATTTTCAAACCGGCTTCGCGTAGCGTATAAGTCCAATCATCAAAATCTTGCTGCATATCATTTTGCATCCTGCCCCTGAACTGCACTGGTTTGCTTCCTTGCAAAGGGATACGTAGGCAGCCTATGGGCGCAACCATTTATTTATCTATATTTTATTTGTTTGTCCAAGTCTTCGGCCTTGTCAAAAATGGGTCGTCTCTGGGCTTTGACATTCACTCCCGTCACTTCTTGACTTCCGAGTTCTGTCAAAGAGGGGCAACTGTAGACACCCCATTTTTGACTACCTTTAAGACTTGGACGCGACTAATGGTTTCGGAAGGTGTGCAGGGAAAAAGTTCAATTTCTTCGGCAATGAGAGAGAGTCGAATCTCAACTTCATACCCCCTTTTTAGACCAAAACAATTTTGATCAAAAGATTTTAGACCTTAAAACCCTCTCTTTCAAAACGTTTTTGAAATAAAGTTTTTACGATGTTCCGAGGCTCGCATTTTGTTAAATGTCGCGCTTTTCGGTAAACCGAGCAAGGACAAAGTGGAAATGAATGAAAGAGAGATGAAATCTTTGAAAAATCTTTCAAAACACCTTATTTAGGGGTTTGGAGTAGAAGAAAAGAGGAGAAGAGAGAAGAAAACTGGTTCGGGAGAAGTTCGGCATGAATCCGGGTAGGACCAAATCTGCGCGGCTTCACGGAAACTGGAATAACTTTTTCCACAGGAGGAATTTTAATGCGAGGTTGGCGCCATTAGAAAGCTAACTTCGAGGGCTTCAAAGTGGCCACATGGGAGGCCAGCAATTGTTCTGTCCGGCCACCTTTCTTTGGTCAAAAGTGATTCAGCATGAATCTGGAAAGGAGAGAAAACACTGCGCGGCTTCACCAAAATGGGCATAACTCTTTGCACAGGGGGAATTTTGATGCAAGGCTGGTGCCATTGGAAAGCTTACTTCCGGGGCTTCAATTTTCACTCGAGAATCTCCTAAGTCCAAGTCCGGGGGGAGGAGATATGGTTGGTTGAAGTCCGGTTGGACCGAATCTGCGCGGCTTCACGGGAACTGGCATAACTTTTTCCACAGGAGGAATTTTGATGCAAGGTTTGCGGCATTGGAAAGCTAACTTCTGGGGCTTCATCCTAGGAGGTGGCCGGCCACTTTACCCCTTTGACCTGGCCGGCCGGCCACCTATTTGGTGAATGACTTTTTTTGCCCTAAAAAACTGGCCGGCCATTTTTGCCCCTATGAGTGTGTTCCAGCCATGTATTTTGTTTTGCACTTCACTAATGACCGAGGGTTTGGCACTTTTGGGGGAAACTTGAATTGTTTTTCCCCCCATTTTTCCCCCTCTTTTCCACCCTTTTGTCTATATATCCAGCAGCCCCAGCCCCCTTGCAAAGGGTTAGAAAAGTTTGTTGAAGCCTCTTGGATTATATCTCTCTCTCTCTATATTCCAACCATCAAAACCCTAAGTTTCCTACACCATTTCTACACCACCTCATAGCACAAGGCCTCCACCCTCCATTCCAACACTTGGAGTTGGTTTTCCAGAGGCAAGAAGCTCCCAAACTTGAGCCAAGAGGTTGCTAAAGATTAGTCTTCAAGGGTGAGTCTCCATTCCCCTCTTTTGGTCCATATTTTGTATGCTTTCTTAGCCATTCTTGCTTACACTTTTGGGCTCTGACCCTAACTGAAAGTAGCATTATTTTGAGCTCTCCTTCATGTTTGTTTAAGGGTATTTACCTGTTTGAGGCTTCCTTCTTGCACTTGCCTCTTTACCCCTCTTGTATCCCTCTTTCTTGCATATCATTTTTGGCCTATTTGTAAACTTTTTTGAGGCATGATGTAAACTGTAATATAGCTTATTTTGAGCCCTTCTTCAACATTGTTGAAGGGCTCATCACTGTTTGGGGCCTCCATATGTCACTTGCCTCTTTACCCCTCTCTTGGCCTCATTTTTGCATGCTTTGTTAGCCCTTTGTGCTTATATTTTTGGGCTCTAGTCCTAACTGTGAATGGCCTTATTTTGACCCCCTCTTCATATTTTATTAAGGGTCTTTTTCTGTTTGAAGCTTCCCTTTTGCTCTTTGTGTTTATACTCTTTTTTGGCCTTATCTTGCATAGTATTTTGAGCATGCTTGTGCACTGTTTTGGGTCTGGCCATCAACTGTAAAATGCCATATTTTGGGCCCCTCTTCAACATTGTTGAAGGGCCCTCTTGTGTTTGAGGCCAGAAAGCATCACTTTCTTCTTGGTCCCTCTTTTGGCCCATTTTTGCATGCTAGCTTAGCCTCATTTTTGTTCACTTTTTGGCATTCCTTAAAACTATAAATATGCTTATTTTGGGATTTTCTTGATTCTGTATTTAGGTCTCATGTTCAAATAATGCATGCTTTGTATAGCTGTAAGCCATTCCATGTACCTAGTTTTGCATTTCGGGGGCCATTCCATGCATCGGGTGCCATGTTTCCATGATTCGAGGCTGTTTTTCATCGTATTTTAGCGCTGAAATCTGCATGCTAATATTCCATACTCCATGCCTTGTCATGTCTTGTTAGAGTGGCATTCCATGCTTTAGGGTCGGTCCTCGGTTTGCGTGCACGCGTGCACGCATCTCGAGTGTCTCATTTTCATCTAATGGCCTCCTATGTGAGTGTGGCTGAGGTCCACTTGTGTTGGTGTAAGTCCATTATGCATTGCGTATGCCATTTCATTCCATAGCATTGTGTATGCTAGGTTGCATATTAGAGCATTGTGTATGCCATGTCGCATCGAGCATTGTGTATGCCATTTCCTAGCATCGTGCATGTTAGGTTGTATCTTAGTTGCATTCATGCATGTCATGCATATTGCATTGTGTTCGGGATAGGAGTTAGCCCGAGCACGGGAAACGAGGTACGTTCCGTACTCCGAGTGACGGAACGTGTCTCAATTCCCAGTCGCCGACACTCCGGATTACCCATGATGGAGTTTAGGTTTTGTTGTGTTTTCATGTGCATTCATTTCATATTGAGTTGTGCAATTCGACTCCTCGGCCATCATGCATCGAGATGCATGATTGGTGGCACGAGGATCGAGACATGCATACATATGTGAAAATACATTGCTATGCCCCTTTCCTGCTCTCTGTTGCAGCAAATCAAGAATCAGCAGTCTTTCGAGGCTTGGCGCGCTTTCCAAAAACCATTGCAAAACAGAGGCTAATTGGGGCATCACAGTGGATTTCCGCACAAAGGCAACCCGGATATGCATCATTCATCATCTGGAGAAGAGTCAAGGCAGTCCCTGGCTTGCATGCCAGTTTATTGTTTCTTAGTTAATTTGTTAAATTAATTAGGGATTTGTTCATGTTTGGACTGTATTATTTGGACTGTACTATTCGGAACTGTATATTATTTTATTCGGACCCTCTGTGCGAGGGCATAATTGTAATAAGTGTGCGTGTGTGTGATGTATGTCTTCCAACCCCACGTCTTTCTCCCTTTTATTTACCAGCTTATGATGGTTAGATTAGGGCATGTTTCAATTAGCATATAGTATGATAGCATGTCTACATTCATTCATCTGTCTTGCATGCACCGGGCTCGGCGCATCATACTAACTGTATTGTATTTCAATTCCAAGTTGAGTACATGTTAGCTGTAGCATTCCATATGCCACGTTTAGAATAGCCGAGCCTGCTATCTTAGTTGCATTTCGCATGTGTTGCATTAGGCATTTCTGTATATCTAGGATCATGCATGGATTTCTAATTAGCTTCTGTTTTGGCTTGGAGTACTCGGTAAGTTTTTATGCTTTAGCATCCTTGCATGCGTGTGAGTGACTGCCATGATAGCATGCTTACTATGAGGCTATTTGCTTATGTGATATACCTGCTTGAATGTCTGTGGGTGAAGGTTGGGTTATTTGAATTGGAACAATGCGTTGATTGCTTTTTTTAAGCCCACTAGATAGTGGCAAAATCATTGTTTTCTAAAGCCCACCCGAGGGTGGCAAATCCACGTCTTAGCCTACTTGCGGGTAGCACCATCAAACCATTTTCAAACAAATAAACATGAAATGTTTTGTTCCAATCCAGGCGACCCAGTCTATGCTTGTATGCTGTGCGCATCACGTAGTAAATCTAGGCTAATAACCGGAATAAGAACGCATAATGTTTTCAAAACTAGATATCATGGTTAGTAGAGGCCGATCTTTGATCGGGCGAGCGGGGGTGCTCACGAAGTGACCTTCCCCAATCGTACCCAAGTTCCCGAGCCGAGGCAACTTTGGTGATGACGGACACGTGGCCTTAGGCAACGAGTCAGGGTTTCCTAAATTCCCCAAAATAAAATATTTAGGTGGCGACTCTGTATCTGGCAAAGCAGTCCATGTTTGGCACTTCTTTCAAAAAAATCTGTTTTCTCAAAACGATTTTCCGGATTTGGACTCTTTGGTTCAAGATTAAGAACCGTGACTCGAATCGAGTCCGAGCTGTAGCGAGGTCCCCCCGCGGGCTTGTCTACAGTTTCTGACACAAAATCGAGTCCGAACTGTAGCGAGGTCCCCCGCGGGCTTGTTATAGTTTCTGGCGACTCTGTTGGGGAATTAGAGAACTTGACTCGAACTCATGATATCTTGTTTTGACTACACTTATGTGTTTCTTTGCATTGCATTTGCATTGGTGCGCCTAAGATACCGTGTTTGCCATCTGCTATTCCTGAACGGTTTGCCAGAGGCTTGTCTTGTCAAGGCATGACCATAAGGCTGACCGGTTGTGGGCTCTGCCAGTATGGGAACACAAACCCCTGTTTTACCGGGGCACCCTTTTTGACCATTCGACCTAGTGCATATTTGGATCCATAGTGACCATTCCAAACTAGGACAGGTTGCTTACCCGATAGGTTGTTTGAAACCGCTGCGTACGTAGTGAAACCCTAGCTCCTGACAAAATAGGACAGGGAAACTCTACCCCAACATAGGGGTGTTTTGGCTCTCACTTATCTGTTATGTGCTTTTAGAGTGCATCTCTACAGGAATGCATGTATCAGTTTACAAGTTCGGGCATCAGGCCTGCGGGCACCAGATCAGTATTCGGGAATTAGTTTACCTGAGGGTATCAGATTTGAGACTGAATTTTGGGGGCAGAATTCAGTAGAGGGCACAGTCATCCTGCTACACTCGTATCTGTTTTGGTGAAGTTGAGCTGAGGTGCTGTCTGTTTTCTCTTTTACTAAGTAGTCCTGGAACTATAGCTTCAGAAGGCTTCGATATCCCCTGGGTACATTGGACTAGTGCTGATAGACTTTGTTAGGTCAGAAATTCAATTCAAGGGCAACCAGTGTTCTTTCGCTGAGGCAAGGCAAAGAAAGGCCAGTCAGGGCTCACCGGTTCATTTGATCCGTCAGTCACCAGTCACATCACCTTTGTTCAGGCTCAACAGACCGTGATGGCACAAGGTTCGGAAGAATTTATGGCCGTGATAGCAGCGTTAAATCAGGGAACTGCCATGCAGGCTGAGACCAGTATTGAAACGCAGCGCCCGTCTGGGGCATCTGCCTCACATCCAGCTTTGGGACCCCAGCCGAACTTTGACCCAATTCCGCCAACTGAAGATTTGCAGGGTCCAGATCCTCGAGAAAGGTTGGCTCAAGCCCAAGTTTTCAGACCCCTGGTGCAGCCTAATGAGAGGCGTTATCCCCTTGATGCTAATGACCTCGATCTGACCACAGTGAAAATTGCGAACCTTGAGAAGCAATTCAAAAAGGCACAGGGCCTTAACTCCATTCCCGACATTGAGGATGGGCACACCGAGTCTGCTGTACGGCTCCCAGACAGATTCAAAATGCCATATATTGACCGTTTCGACGGGTCTGGAAATCCAATGGTACATATCCGACTTTTCTTAGATGTCCTGAAGCCGATGGGTCTGACTAAGCCACAGAAACTCTCTTTGTATGGAAGAACCCTGTCGGGTATAGCAGCCACTTGGTACGCTAAGTTGGAAGATAAAGTGAAACAAAACTGGGAAGAACTGGCTGAGGCCTTTGTTGATCAGTATTCTTACAATACCCAGGTTGAAATGACCATGCAAGAGCTTGAAACAACCCGCCAGAACCCAACAGAGCCTTTTGTGGAATTTGTTGCAAGGTGGAGGGCAAAGGCAGCACAGATGACAAATCGCCCTTCTGAGAGAGATCAAGTGCAGATGATGGTGCGAAACCTCGAGCATGATATGTTGCAAAAGTTGATAGTAGCTCCGCTATTCACTTTCAAAAGTTTGCATGAACTGGGGGTTCAGGTCGAGAATGCGTTCAACAGCGGGATCATTCCCAGAACAAGTGAACCGACAAGGAGGGCGATTGTAGGGGAGTACCAATGCCGGAAGTAGCACTATTCCCAAACCCACTGAAATCAATACAGTCGTCATAGCCAACCCTTTTGCCAAACCAAGCCTACGACCAGCCAGCCCAGCCCAAGCTCAGGGCAGAACTTTCACCCCCCCTCTATATGAGCCTGACTAGCGCACTAAAACTCCTGATGGAAAAAGGGCATCTCAAACCCCCCCTCGATCCTCAACCTCTTCCCGACCACTCCCAGCCAGACATAATCCTGCCAAGTACTGTATATACCATCAGCAGCACGGTCATGGCACCGACCGTTGCTACCGCCTTCGTCATGAGGTCCAAAATCTTATCGACAACCGGACGATAGCTCCACCTTCAGACCCCAATGACCAAACATCTCTTGCCTACTTCAATCTCATCCATATACTGCCGTCCACCTATGACCCCAGCATATACATCACCCCGGCCCATCTACCCAAGCCTGAGGTGTTTATCCCAGAAAGCATGGACTTATGCATGATGGGTTGCACCTCAACCCCAATCATCACAAACCCGCGAACCCACTACTTCTGAGTTGATGGGAATGATTAAAGATCTTCAAAGAACTGTGACAGATCTAGCCTCCGGGACATCGGCTCCATCATTGACCACATCACATACTGAGAATTTCATGTCAAAAGGCTCCCCAGTCTTGGGACGGACTGCATTTGAGGAAGACCAATCCCTTGGCAAAGTGGAGGCCAGCGGTAAGAACAAGGTCGGGGCAGGCATTGGTCCCCATGAACATCTTCTATTTGCTGTTGAGGCTTTGAAAGCCGAGGGACTGGACAAAGAGCAAGTCCTCACAGTTGTTGCAAAAGCTATGGATGACACTTTCGCTACTTAAGTTGGGGGCAGTCTGAATCAAAGGGAAAACCGGGAGAAGAGCCGTCATACCAGATACGATCCTGTTAGCTCTAATCCTCCACTCAGAAGAGATCGGCAAACCAGGCCAGCACCTGCCAATCCTTTTGCGGGTGCGCCCAGCAAAAATCCGCAAGCCTTGAAGTATCAACCCCGAGGTCAAAGGGTCTTCCATGCCCTCCACATGCCTTTGTCCAAAGCTTTCCAAATCCTTGTTGGACAAGGCCATCTCAAACCCCTTGAGCCTCGGCCTCTCCCGAACCCTCTTCCGGCTACGCATGATGCTACCCAGTACTGCGCGTACCATCAGCAAACTGGCCATACTACCGACGACTGCTTCCGTCTTCGCCATGAAGTACAGGATCTATTTGACAACGGGGTCATCCTCCCGCCGAGCTCAGCAAAGTCTATCGGCACTGGGTCAGTGAACTTGGGAGATAATGTTATGTGATCGGGGGATGAACCACCTGCGGGCAACGCTCAGTTTACTCCAGATATGGTGGATGGCATGCACTGTTTTGAGGCATTTGCGAATGCTAGCTTTTGTGCTTTCTGACTTGGGTATTGGGTCAGTCTTGTTATTTTGTTTGAGTCTGTCTTTTTGTTTTGAGTCAGTCTCTTTTTGTTTTGGGTCTGTTTTGTTGTATCGAGTCAGTCCTGTTGTATAGGAGTCGGGTGATTCCGGGGGTGGTTACCTCGGGCATCACCATTTTGTTTTGTGTTTGTCTTTTCGTTTTGTTTTGAGTCTGTTTCTGTCAGGGAGCCAGTTGTGCCAATAGATTTTGAATGAAACAGCAGTGATTTTCGCGCTCTCGCATTTGCTTCTGCCTTGTGCCAGTTGTACCAGAAATTCCAAATGAGATGGCAGTATTTGACTAGAAGCTGTGTCTTTTCTGTGCCTTGAATTCATTGCATCGACCTACGTTTTCCAAAACTTTTTGAACACTGCGGTGAAAACGAAGAGGAAGGAATTCCTCGGGTTTTGCAAAATTTTGATCAATTGAGAGAAAGATAGGCGTGCTAAGCCCCTTAATGAATGAAATCATGCTTGTTAGCGTGAGTACTGACAAGGACCCTGGCTTGATCCAGACTGGTTTCACACTATCTTCAGCGCGAGCGATTTGTCGCTTTCTTAAAAATTTTCAAAAACAAAATGTTTTGCGCGGTCCTGCGAAGACCTGTGTGGAATCGCTCTTGAGATTGTGCAGCTTAGGATTGCTCTCAGCCTCGAGACTTGAGCCCTTGCTTTCAAACCTTGACCTTGGATTCAGAATGTTCAACGGTCAACCGCGATATGAGGCCTGTGTGGCCAGATTTGAAACAACCCTCGAACAAGAGGCACCAAAGTCAGATCAAGAAGATCAGACCTCATCAAAAGAAGTTTGCGAAGCTAGAACAGAAACACCCCTCGAACTAGGGGCGAAAATGTCCGATGTGCTCGAAGAGCCGAAGATGGATCCTTCTGCAAATCGATACAACAGCCACTCTCTTGGATACGGATGGCTTCGAGATCCTAAAACCATTTGGCATGGACTTGTTACACTTTTACCCTTTGAGAGGCTCGCTGGGCCGAAAACCCGGAAGAGCGGCCCAGGCAAAAGTTAGAGCAAGAAAAGAAGAAAAAGAACAAAAAAAAAGAGAAAAGAACAAAAGAACAAAAAAGAAAAATGCAAAGAAAAGAACAAAAAAAAGAAAAACAAAAAAAAAAGAGAAAAAATTGAGAAAAAGGAAAAAGAAGAACAAAGCTCGCAAGGTCGAAAACCCGCAACGGGCGCCTTGGCAAAAGTTAGAGCCTAAAAAGGAGAGGTTAATACCCGAGTGTACCTTAACCCCGAACTACGTAAGGCTTGATTCCCATCTTTGGGATATGTAGGCAACTTCATTCTGAAGTCCAGCCATAAACTCTTCCAAATCGACTGTGTCCATGCGATGGTTCTGGTCATCTTTGTCTTCGCTGTATCTGAGAGTCTGGTTGTGTTCGTCGCTCTGAGGACTGACTACAATGCGCTGCGGTGCTATCTAAACAAGGGGCAACTTTCCGTTGCCATTCAAAACGCCGCAGTGTCATTTCAAACAAGGGGCAACTTTCCGTTGCCATGCAGTGTCCTTCAGACAAGGGGCAATTTTCCATTGCTATGGGTCCGAGGTTGTGCATCTCAAGAGTAGGTTCTGTGCTCATTGAGCAGTGGTCGTTTGCAAAAATAGTTTTTGAGAATTTTTACTGAGGTTGACTAATCTTCTTGAAAAGTACTCCATTTTTCAAAACTGGACCATTTCTTGGACCCAAAAAAAGAAAACTCTCAGTGCTCATAGCCTAACTTGTATGATTTTAAATCAGAAAATCGAATAAGCGCGTTAATCTAACTCTCATGTTGGTCAAAACTATTTTAGTAGAAAGCAAAAACAAAAAATGGTCAAAATGATGAACTAGGGGCACAGTTGAGTCAGGTGTTCTGTCTTTTCCCCTTTGTCAAAATACTTGCCAGAAAGGGCACTCTACTTGTCGAAAAGGGCACCGTATTCGCCAGAAAAGGGCACAACAAATGGCAGAAAGCTCTCACATCCTCCAAGCAATGAGGCATCAAGAAAAGTGCGAAGCACGAACTGGAATGGGGCAAGATATCCCACTCCATCATCTGGACAGATCTTATCACGTCCAAACTCCCCAGTAGAGCATCGTCAACCGGTCAGCTGCAGATTTGCTACACACCCAGTTGTAGCACAACCCCTCTGTGGGAGAAGTTCACTGCTGTGCGCAGGAGAAAAAGAATCTAGCAGCATGCTAGGGGCAAGAGCCCGCAACTTCCTGTTTATCCATCAACCACCCAGGGGAGGGATGAAAAATGAGAGATTGAAGAATAGAGAGATGTGCGATGAGAGAAAAAGTGAGAAAAGGGCTTTTTCAGAAAAAACAGAGCTTGAGGGCCGAGTGATGTGAGAACCACAAATGAGAAAGGATGGGAAACACTACCCGATGAAATAGGCTCCCTGTGCACGTCTGAGTGTCGTGTCTTTTTGTTTTATCTCGATTCTTGTTTTGAGTCGTTTTGAGTGTTACTCGATGTGTCTAGGTTGTGTGCCTTTTATTTCCTTGTTAAGTCGTTTTGCTGTGTTCAGTCGTAGGCTCAATACCTGGTCGAAAACTCATCTCTCGATGTCAAAAAAATAAAATCGTTTTGTGCTCCGAGTGCCGTGCCGTTCTCCACATCTGTGCAAAACGAGATTCGTTCTTTCGTAAAACTGCAGGGTTCAACCCAGGTCATGTCAGAACAGTAAAACAAGGACCTATCTGAAGCTATTTAGGTTCCGGACTGCAAAGCAAAAGAAAAGAAAAAAAATCGAAGCATCTGAGTGAGTTTCACCTTCAGCAAGTTCCGTGATTGTATTCCGGATGTACCTCTTCAGGCCTTATTAATAGTACCGAAGTGTGAGTGCGCCTCTACCTCAAGTGTAAGCCTGCTTCAAGTCAGAATGACAGTCCAAGCAACACCCGAGGGTTTTACATGCTGATGTTATCTCTCGCCAATTTGAACAGGGTGTGCCCTTTTTGAGCTGAGTATGTTGTGAAGTCCTCTAAGAGGTAAATCAGAGGCACCAGAGTACATATTTGATGCTCCTCTATTGCATAGAATGTGAACTTTCTTATACACTGTTGTTGCATGCGTGCCGCGCATCGTTATGATTCATGCATAGAATATGCTTGCTTTCGATTCCGCATAGAATATGCTTTGCTTGTTTCATGCATAGAATATGCTTGCTTTCAATATTGCATAGAAAGTGCTTCCATACTTGTATAGAAGATGCATTTTATCGCACTATCTTGTGCATTTTATCCCTGTTCGCACTGTCTTGTGCACTTACACTTTGTATCTCGCTTGCACTGTCTTGTGCATCTTGTGGTTGTATCTCACTCGCACTATCTTGTGCATTGCAAATCACTCGCGCTATTTAGCGTATCGCACTGTCTTGTGCATTTCAAATCAATCGCACTGTTTTGTGCAGTTTAAATTCGCGCTATTTTGCGCATCACACTGTTTTGTGCAATTTACATTCGCGCTATTTTGCGCATCGCACTGTTCTGTGCAGTTTATCATTCGCGCTATTTTGCGCACCCCAATCGCACTGTTTTGTGCAGTTTACATTCGCACTATTTTGCGTATCGCACTGTTTTGTGCAGTTTACATTCGCGCTATTTTGCGCATCGCACTGTTCTGTGCAGTTTATCATTCGCGCTATTTTGCGCACCCCAATCGCACTGTTTTGTGCAGTTTACATTCGCGCTATTTTGCGCATCGCACTGTTTTGTGCAGTTTATCATTCGCGCTATTTTGCGCACCTCCATCGCACTGTTTTGTGTAGTTTATCATTCACGCTATTTTGCGCACCTCAATCGCACTGTTTTGTGCAGTTTATCATTCGCGTTATTTTGCGCACCTCCATCGCACTGTCTTGTGCATTTCAAATCAATCGCGCTGCTTAGCGTATCGCACTATTTTGTGCATTGTACCATTCGCGCTATCTTGCGCATCTCACCTGTACTTGTTAGTGCATTGCATCGCGCTATCTTGCGTCGTGACCATTACTTGCATTGTGCATGCATTGCATCGCGCTATCTTACGCACCTTATCTGTATCACACTGTTTTGTGCATTCACCCTGCTCGTACTGTTTTGTACACCTTTAGCATCACACTATTTTGTGCATCTGTTTAGCACTGTTTTGTGCATTCACTCTACATCGCACTGTCTTGTGCACTCACCTGGTCCAGGAGACCTTAAATCCTCTAGTCTAAGGAGACCTTAAATCCTGCATCATCATTCGCGCTGTTTTTGCACATCGTACTTGCATTTTACTTGCATTCCTCCGCACTGTCTTGTGCACTCCCCGGTCTAGGAGACCTTAAATCCTCTAAAGGTGCAATTCCTTTGGTGTTTGTCGTGCCCGAACGACTTCCAATGGTCTGGTATAGCCACCTGCCTGTGTTAGCGGTGAGTTCCTAGGAGACCAACTGAGACGGTGGAAACTAGAGTTCGAATGGCTTATGCCTAGAACGCAAAGGTTCGGGATTTCCGAGACTAAAGTCTGGTTTAAATACCCAGGGGTATATCCTCGGCTTGAAATCTGTATGGCAGCCCCATAGGTTGAGATAGCATCTGTATGCGCCTCAATTCTAGATACTGATCCAACCTAGTCTGTCACCTTGTTGGAGAATAGGGAAAGCTGCGACCATAGTCAGGGAGAAAAGTAGCACCTGTGGTTCGACCAAGAAGAAGCGAGAGATCCCCAGCACCATGAGGCATGTTATTGTATGTACGGTTCATTTGAGGCTGGTGCGACCAGACGAACCGCGCAGGTATTGTATCTTCTCCGTGTGAGACGTGGCGAGAATTGAATAATTCTCCGCATTCTTAACTGCTTGAAATGTAGTTGTTGCTTTGCATTCTTGCTTAAAACTGTTGCATCTATTGTAAATATGTGCTTCATTACAGCTTGCTGCATTTGCATGATCATTGAGTCACCTTCGGCGTCTTGCATTGCCAGTTGCATTTTGCCCCCCCTGCCTGCGGGCGCGCCTGCAGGCACATCTCTGTTTATCTTGCCTGTTTGTCTAAGTCTTCGGCCTTGTCAAAAATGGGTCGTCTCTGGGCTTTGACATTCACTCCCGTCGCTTATGACTTTCGAGTTCGGTCAAAGAGGGGCAACTGTAGACACCCCATTTTTTACCGACCTTAAGACTCAGATATCACCGATTCAGCGCTCGGTGATATTGCATACTGTGCTCATTCTGAGGTTGCGGAATCCCGGCTGCGAGCCTTGCCTCCGGACTTCCAGACTCTTTTGTGCTTTGCCTCGGTTTGCGAACCAGGCCCTGTTTTCTCTGTTTTCTCTTTCCGAAGGGAGGGAGAGGTCTCGTAGACCATCTCTCAGTGGCCGTAGGCTGCGTTTTATGGTCGTAGGCCATTTTTCCTGTTTGGAGCTCGGTTCTCGGTTTTTCGGAGCTGTCAGCCGTGTGCCTCGGTTCGGGACCGCTTAACCACCTCCGTTTGCTCTGGTTTTTGGTACACACCTTATTTCCTCCCTTTTGAGGGACACTGTGGTCTGAGAGACCAACTACGTGGTCGGACACCTCTTCCGGTGCCTAACAGCCCACTTTCGGGGCCCCGAACTGCGTGTTTTGGCTCCCGAACCTTCATTCTGCATTTTTGGGCTCCGACCCGAACTTGAGATAGTCATATTTTGAGGTCCTTTTCATGTTTGATTAAGGACCTTTTGCTGTTTGAGATCTCCTACTGCCACTTGCTTCTTTACCCGTCTTTTAGGCCTTTTCTTGCATGATAGTTTAGGCCTACTTGTATTTATTTTCGTGGCTTGTCATAAACTACAAAGTTTCTTATTTTGAGCCCCTCTTCAACTTTATTGAAGGGCTCTCTTCAGGTTGAGATCTCCTACTATCACTTGCCCCTTTATCTCCCTTTTAGGCCAATTTTGGGGGGAAAATTTGAATTTCATTTCCCCCCATTTTTCCCCCCTCTTTTCCACCCTCTTGTGTCTATATAACAGACCCCCCAGCTGTGTTTTAGGGGTTAGAAAATTTTGGTTTGGAGCTCTCACATTAAATCTCTCTCTCTCTCTCTCTCTACTCTAAGCCTTAAAAAACCCTTTGATTCTTACACCATTTCCTCACCATCACCTAGCACCACACCACCACTCCATTCCAGTAGCTTGGAGGGTCTTCTCAGAGCTTAGGAGGCAGCATTTCTTGGTCCAAAAGGCTGTCAAAGATTAGTCTTCAAGGGTAAGTCCTCTTCTCTCCTTTTTGACCCTTTTCTTGGTTCATATCTTAGCTCTTTGTGCTTGCATGTTGGGGCTCCGACCCTAACTGAAAATATCATTTTTTTGAGCTCTATTTCATGTTTGTTTAAGGGCCTCTCACTGTTTGAGGCTCCCTTTTTGCACTTGCTTCATTACCTCCTTTGTATGCCATTTTCTTGCATATTATTTTAGGCCTATATGTAAATTGTTTTGAGCTCTGGTCCGAACTTTAAAGAAGCTTATTTTGAGCTCTTCTTCAACATTGTTGAAGGGCTCATCACTTTTTGTGGCTTCCATTTGCCACTTGCCTTTATATCCCTCTTTTGGCCTCATTTTTGCATGATTTGTTAGCCCCTTGTGTTTGTGTTTCTGGACTTTGGTCGGAATTGTAAATGGCCTTATTTTGACCCCCTCTTCATGTTTCATTAAGGGTCTTTTGCTGTTTGATGTTTCCTTTTTCCTCCTTGTGTTTAGACCTCTTTTTAGGCCTTATTTTGTATAGTATTTTGAGCATGCTTGTGTACTGTTTTTGGCTCGGCCACCAACTGTAGAATACCATATTTTGGGCCCCTCTTCAACATTGTAGAAGGGCCCTTCTCTGTTTAGGGACAGCAGCTGCCACTTGCTTCATTATCTCTCTTTCGGGGCCATTTTTGCATGCTAGCTTAGCCCCATTTGTGTCACTGTTTGGCCTTGCTTAAAACCGTAAATATGCTTGTTTTTGGGCTGCCTTGAATCTGTCTTCATACTTCATGTACAAATAATGCATGCATTGCATAGCCATAGGTCATTCCATGCGCCTAATTTCATGTTTCGGGACTCATTCCATCCATCGGGTGTCATTTTGCCATGTTTCGGGGCTGTTTTGCATCACATTTCAGTACTGAAATTTGCATGCTTGCATGCCATGTTCCATGCTTTGTCATGCCTTGTTAGAGTGGCATTTTGTGCCCTAGAATCGGTCCTCGGTTTGCGTGCACGTGTGCACGCATTTCAAGTTGTCTCATTTTCATCTTATGGCCTCCTATGTGAGTGTGGCTGAGGTCCACTCATGTTGGTGTAAGCCCATTATGCATTGTGTATGCCATTTCATTTCATAGCATTGTGTATGCTAGGGTGTATGTTAGCGCATTGTGTATGCCATGTTACCTCGTGCATTGTGTATGCCATTCCATAGCATTGTGCATGTTAGGTTGTATCTTAGTTGCATTCATGCATGTCATGCATATTGCATCGTGTTTGGGATAGGGGTTAGCCCGAGCACGGGAAACGAGGTGCGTTTCGTACTCCGAGTGACAGAACGTGTCTCAATTCCCAGTCACCGACACTCCGGATTATCCATGATGGAGTTAGGTCTTATTGTGTCCTCATATGCATTCATTTCATATTGAGTTGTGTAATTCGACTCCTCGGCCATCATGCATCGAGATGCGTTGTCACAGCCCAAACCCCGCCCTATGGGTTTAGCACCGTAACCGGCCAGTAATCCGAGATCACCGAAGGCCTGCTTAACAGTAATACAGTAAAACAGAGTACAGGGCCTGGCGAAAGCCAATACAGTAAGTAGACAATGTCCAATGAGCTGTGACAGTCTGTATGCCAAAAAGATTTTTCATACAAATTTACAGAACAGTACACATACATACATGCCATTCAGTGAAACAGGGGCTTAATCCCCACTCAACAGTACAGTAAGCATTCAGTCTATACAATCCATTCGGTTGTTACAAAGCAGTGAGGCAGTGCAAAAAGGGGAAACACTAAAACACCCCTAAGCCTTAGCATGATAGGCTCGGAACCTCGCAGTGAGGCACATTGGTTGGCTTGACAAAACTGGAGTTTACTCCGACGCTTTTAGCTTTGATCCGGTGCCTGTACACCTACATATATATATGAGCAGTGAGCTAAAGCCCAGTGAATAACATAATGCGTAAAGGAGTTAAGAATGAATGTCCTTACAGTAATGAAAACAGTTCATTGACTCAGTATATCTGTCATTCAGTGATATGTGGTACATCCATTAGCATAGCAGTATAGTAAACGATAGGTCTTAAAAGAACCGAACAATAATTGATGGCCATCAATCAGTAAACAGTAGTGGTTCCAACATGGGAACCGAGTCGATTAGACAATTCCACCCGTTCATAGACCGTCGGTGGGGCCATCCGTTCACAGACCGTCGATGGCAGAGATTTCTCAAACAGTAGCAGTAACAGTAAACAATAGTTGCTAAGGATGCCACAGTACAGTTCAGAATATAGGACATACATTCATATAGTAAACAATATCAATTCAGTAAACAGTTCAGTTCGGTATTTCAGAAGATAATCATTTGAACATATCTTTATACAATTGTTACTCACAGAGTTCTGGGCTACAGTGAACTAGAGCGTCTCCCCGGAATGCCAACCCTATACAGTTAACAGATTGAACACACTCTAAGTTTCACAGTTGGGAAAGATAAACATTAACTTCCTATTATACCTTGGTGTGTTCTATATCTATATCCTCATTAGGATGTCTAAAACTAGGCCTAAAAATGCCTAGGATGAGATGAGGATGCAAAGATGTGAGCAGAAAACATTTGCAGAATTTTCAGTGAAACAGAGTCCCGCTCGAGCGCAGGTTTCCCCGCTTGAGCGGACAAGCAGACAAAGGTACCCGCTCGAGCGCCACTTTCCCCGCTCGAGCGTGTCACTCAATACTCCACTCGAGCGTACATTTATCCGCTCAAGCGGACTGATGAACAGTGCAAAGTACTGGATGCTCGATTTCTCCGCTCGAGCGCTACTTCTTCCGCTCGAGCGGACTGTAAAACAGTTCAAAGTACTGGGAGCTTGATTTCCCCGCTCGAGCGTCACTTCCTCCGCTCGAGCGGACAACCAAAATCTGGAAATTCCAACTTTGTGTTCCAAGTTCAAAACTCAAATTTGATGCTCCCAATTCGATCCTCTTGGGCCCATTTTCTGGAAAACTCTTTTAAACACATAGAATAACATGTTTCGAAGCTCAATTTAAGAAATTAATGCCCAAGGGTGTTTAATTCAAACTCAATTTCAAACCAATTTCATGAACATGCTATAAACATGATATGCATGAGTTTAAAACAATTCCAAGCCTCAATGCTAGCTCAAATGAGCTCAATTCTTTGAAAAACAAGATGACAACATGGTCCTAAGCATTAACATGGACATGCATGCAAAAATCCATGAAGAACAACCTCCCAACTTGACAATATGCACATGCATGCACCAATTGAGCTATAATTCAACATGTTTGAACTTAAAACATGAATTAACTCTATAATGAAGCATGAACCGTGCAAGACTTAGCTCAATGTCAGCAATAAGAAGATGAATTCCTTACCTAGAGTTCCAATCACAAGGTGAGGAAGCTTAACTTGACATTCTATACCCCAATTCTTCAAGATTCAAGCTAAATCCCCATAGTTGAGTCCAAATCTCTCACTCTCTCTCTAATTCTCTTCTTGGTCAGTTGGGTGTGAGAAGATAACTGATCAAAATGTTTTGGTCAAGTGTATGCAAGCCCTTAAGTGTGTGAGGTAATGGGCCACTAAGTGGCAATTCCGTAATTAAGCCAAGGTTTGCAATATATCAACATTTAATCTAATTTAATCATACCAAATCACATTTTGATCAAATACACCATAAATTATATAAATTCTAATGGTTCCAAATCATCAATCAATTTACGGTTCGGCCGTCGATAAGGCCTTCAATTAGCAGTTTAAACATAAATCATGAACAGATAAATAATCAATTAAACAGATAGAATATGCAATACAATAGTTATACTCAATCAATCAGTTTCAATTTCAGTCATAATCAGTTCAGTTTAGCAGTAATCGGTAATTAATCGGTAAGCAGTATGAGGGTTGTTACAGTCTCCCCTCCTTAAAAAGTGTTTAGTCCTCTAAACTCGAGTTACCTTCATTCTGGAAGAAAACAGGGTTCAGTGAAAACAGTTCAGGATATCTCTTAGCCATGTCATCTTCCCTTTCCCAAGTGGCATACACGCTACCATGGTTCTGCCAGTCAACTTTCACTAGTGGGATCTCCTTATTTCTCAGTTTCTTGATCTGTCTATTTACAATTTGTATAGGCCGCTCCTCGTAAGTGTAGTCATCACTCAACACTATCCGAGTAGGCTCAATCACATGGAAAGGATTCCGGAGATAATCTCTCAACATAGAAATATGGAAGACGTTATGCATATGCTCCATTTCAGGAGGAAGCGCAACTTGATACGCCACCGGATTGATTTTCTCAATAATCTCATACAGTCCGACATATCTCGGCGCTAACTTGCCCTTGACTCCAAAACGAGTCTGGCCTTTCATCGGTGTCATTTTCACAAAAACGTGATCACCCACTTCATATTCTCTGTCTCGCCTTCTGACATCTGCATAACTTTTCTGTCTACTCTGTGCAGTTTTCAGTCTCTGTTGTATCAGTTTCACTTTCTCAGTCGTTTCATACACAATCTCGGGCCCAAGTAAAGGCCCATCTCCAACTTCTGCCCAGCAAATCGGAGATCTACATTTTCTGCCATACAATGCCTCGAAAGGCGCCATACCAATACTCGAATGATAACTGTTGTTGTAGGCGAATTCAGCCAATGGCAAATGACTTTCCCAATTTCCCTGAAAATCAAGGACACACATTCTCAATAAATCCTCCAGAGTCTGGATGGTCCTTTCTGATTGGCCATCTGTCTGAGGATGGTAGGTACTACTCAGTCTCAGTTCAGTCCCCAATGCAGTCTGTAGGCTCTGCCAAAACCTCGATGTAAACTTCGAATCCCTGTCAGAAACAATGGACACAGGCGCTCCATGCAGTCTAACAATTTCATCAATATAAATTACAGCCAACTTGTCGGCATTATAAATTGTCTTGACAGGTAAGAAGTGAGCAGATTTGGTCAGTCTATCAACAATGACCCAAATTGAATCCATACCTTTTCTGGAGCGAGGCAATCCAACGATAAAATCCATCGTGATATGCTCCCATTTCCACTCCGGTATGGGTAGGGGTTGCAGTAAGCCTGCAGGTCGCTGATGTTCCACTTTAACTTGTTGGCAATGAAGACATTTCGATACAAAATCAGCAATTTCTTTCTTCATCCCCGGCCACAAAAAGTTCAATTTCAAATCTTGATACATTTTCGTATTCCCTGGGTGGATAGAAAATTTTGAGTTGTGGCCCTCTTGGAGAACTCTTCTTTTCAGTTCAGTGTCATTCGGTACACATAGTCTTTCTTGAAACTTCAGTACATCATTTTCAAATTTGAAGCCCAGTCTCGGTTTAGATCCTTTTTCTTCGATGATCTTCCTCAAGAAGTCATCCTGTTGCTGCTTCTCTTTAATCTCTTCAATCAAAGCCGGTTGAGCAGAAATAGCAGCTAAGGTTCCACCTTGTTCTCGCAAAACAATTTCAATTTCAGATTTTTCAAGGTCACAAAGCAACTCTCTCTGCCCGGTGAGCAAACAAGCTAGGTTCCCAATCGATTTCCGACTCAAAGCATCGGCAACGGTGTTGGCTTTTCCCGGATGATACAGAATCTGGAGGTCATAGTCTTTAATCAGTTCTAGCCATCTCCGCTGTCTCATGTTCAATTCTTTCTGGGTGAAGAAATACTTCAAACTCTTATGGTCGGTATATACTTCACATGTTGCCCCATACAGATAGTGACGCCAGATTTTCAGTGCAAAAACTACTGCAGCAAGTTCCAGGTCGTGGGTCGGGTAGTTCTTTTCATGAGGCCTCAGTTGTCGGGAAGCATAGGCAATTACTCTCCCATTCTGCATTAAAACGCATCCCAAACCCTTATGAGAAGCATCACTAAATACAGTATAACCATCCGTACCTAAAGGTAGAGTAAGGACAGGTGCAGTCACCAATCGGGTTTTCAACTCTTGGAATGCTGATTCCCTCTGGTCAGTCCAGTCAAATGATATCCCCTTCTGAGTCAGTTGAGTCAATGGTAAAGCAATTTTGGAGAAATCCTTGACGAATCTCCTGTAATATCCAGCCAGTCCCAAAAAGCTTCGGACTTCAGTCACGTTAGTTGGTCTAGGCCAGTTCACTACAGCTTCAATTTTCTGCGGATCAACAGAAATTCCATCTTTGCTGATAACATGCCCCAAAAACATAACATGGTCAAGCCAAAATTCACATTTAGACAGTTTAGCATACAGTTTCTGTTCTCTTAGGATCTGTAGGGCAAATCTCAGGTGATGTTCATGTTCCTCTACGCTTTTGGAATAAATTAATATGTCATCAATAAATACCACAATGAAGTCATCAAGGTACGGTTTGAAGATTCTATTCATGAGGTCCATAAATGCTGCAGGTGCGTTGGTAACTCCAAAAGGCATAACTAAAAATTCGTAATGTCCATACCTTGTTCTAAAAGTAGTCTTATCAATGTCTTCTGTTTTAACTTTCAATTGATGGTATCCCGATCTGAGATCAATCTTGGAAAATACTTGGGCACCCTGTAACTGATCAAATAAGTCATCAATACGAGGTAATGGGTATTTATTTTTCACGGTTACCTTGTTCAGTTCACGGTAGTCAATACACAGTCTCAGTGAGCCATCTTTCTTCTTTACAAATAGAACAGGTGCACCCCACGGTGAAGTACTGGGCCTGATGAACTTCTTGTCTAATAGCTCTTGCAATTGCACTTTCAACTCCTTCAGTTCAGTGGGGGCCATTCTATAAGGAGCTTTAGATATTGGCTGTGTACCCGGAATCACATCAACGGTAAATTCAATTTTCCTGTCAATCAAATCTCCTGGCAGATCATCTGGAAATACATCTGGGAATTCTCTGACTATAGGAATACAGTTCACATCAGTTTTAACATTATCATCAGTAGATACTGTCAGTACAGAACACAGATATCCTTTACACCCTTTTCTAATCAATTTAACAGCTTTCACAGAAGAAATCAAATACGGAGGGGGCACTACTCCACTCCCATTAAACACAAATTCGGGCAAACCCGGTGGACGGAAAACTACTTGTTTCGTTACACAGTCAACGGTGGCATGATATTTCGTTAACCAGTCCATTCCCAATATAACATCAAAATGGTCTATGTTCAATGGCAGTAAATCAATAAACAGATGCATATCCCCAACAATAATTTCAAAAGCAGGATACATATATGCACATGTCATGGATCCCCCAACAGGTGATGATACAGCTAACAGATAGTTCATGGGTTCTAAGGGTCTATCCAATTTCCGTGAAAAAGCATGCGACACATAAGAATGTGTAGACCCCGAATCAATCAGTACATATGCATTTTGAGCACAGATAGAAAGGATACCTGACACAACGGTCTCAGTATTTTGCACGTCTCCCGGTACTAGGGCAAACACTCGGCCCTGCCTCATAGGCTCTTTCCCGGTAGCTTTGGGGTTAGGCTTTGGTGCAACTGTTGATGCTGCTGCACTCGGTGTAGCTTTACTACTAGCTTGTGGAGCAGAGGGACAGTCTTTAACCATGTGGCCTATTTTGCCACACCTGTAGCAAGCTCCTGATATCTTGTAACAAACTCCCTTGTGGTTTCTGCCACATTCGGAACAGGGCGGAAAGGGACGGTTTCCTTGACTAGAAGTAGTCGTTGACCCTGTATTTTGCTTTTTGTTCGATTGATTGTGCTTGCCTTTCTTGAATTTGAAATTCTGTCTTTTCCCACGCCATTCAGACGCTGGTGATTCAGATTGTTTCACTGCCTCGATGTTCGACTCAGCCATCAATGCCCGGTCAAGAACACCTACATAGGTCGGGAGTTTCATAACATTAATTCTGTCCAGTATTGCAACATTCAGGCCGCCCTCAAATTTTCTGGCCTTCTTATAGTCGGTGTCCACCATGTGTGGTGCATATCTAACAAGTTCGGTGAACTTTGTTTCATATTCTGCAACAGACATTGTGCCCTGTTTCAGTTGTTCAAATTCTGTCACTTTCCTGTCCCTGACACACTGGGGAAAATACTTCTCAAAGAAGGACTCCTTAAACTGAGCCCAAGTTACTATAGTGTTGGTGTCACGGATCAGCATCCACCACCTTCTGGCCTCTTCTTGCAAGGTGAAGGTAGCTAACAGTACTTTATTTGCTTCCGACCACGGAAACACTTCAAATAGCTTTTCTGTCTCAAGTACCCAAGCCTCAGCTTTCAACGGTTCAAGGCCTCCCTGGAAGGATGGCGGTTTCATCTTGCTGAACTTCTGGGTAAGAGCAATTATGTCCCCATCATTTGCATTCACATTCAGTTCCGGCTGTACCGGAGGAGGAGGTGGGGGCTGTTGGTTCTGTTGTTGGTCAAGTCTAGCAGTTATCAGTTCCATCATTCTTTCCAGTCTGGCCATTCTGGCCTCAGAGGATGAGGATTCAGTTTTGTTTGCAGTGCTTGCATTATCCACTATTCTATAAACAGTTATAACAGTTTCAATCATAAGCAGTTACATACTTAAACAGTTTATCACATAAGCAGTCACGTGTTTAAACAGGTTAACACATTGGAACATAATCAGTCATGTCATGACCACACACTTTTCATGCTCATGAATGCCCTAATCCTTTTCTAGGACACCCTATAGCTCATCTGGACACGTGTGTGCGGTATAACTCGGGGTTAAGTATCGCTCTGATACCACTCTGTCACAGCCCAAACCCGGTCCTATGGGTTTAGTACCGTAACCGGCCAGTAATCCGAGATCACCGAAGGCCTGCTTAACAGTAATACAGTAAAACAGAGTACAGGGCCTGGCGGAAGCCAATACAGTAAGTAGACAATGTCCAATGAGCTGTGACAGTCTGTATGCCAAAAAGATTTTTCATACAAATTTACAGAACAATACACATACATACATGCCATTCAGTGAAACAGAGGCTTAATCCCCACTCAACAGTACAGTAAGCATTCAGTCTATACAATCCATTCGGTTGTTACAAAGCAGTGAGGCAGTGCAAAAAGGGGAAACACTAAAACACCCCTAAGCCTTAGCATGATAGGCTCGGAACCTCGCAGTGAGGCACATTGGTTGGCTTGACAAAACTGGAGTTTACTCCGACGCTTCTAGCTTTGATCCGGTGCCTGTACACCTACATATATATATGAGCAGTGAGCTAAAGCCCAGTGAATAGCATAATGCGTAAAGGAGTTAAGAATGAATGTCCTTACAGTAATGAAAACAGTTCATTGATTCAGTATATCTGTTATTCAGTGATATGTGGTACATCCATTAGCATAGCAGTATAGTAAACGATAGGTCTTAAAAGACCGAACAATAATTGATGGCCATCAATCAGTAAACAGTAGTGGTTCCAACATGGGAACCGAGTCGATTAGACAATTCCACCCGTTCATAGACCGTCGGTGGGGCCATCCGTTCACAGACCGTCGATGGCAGAGATTTCTCAAACAGTAGCAGTAACAGTAAACAATAGTTGCTAAGGATGCCACAGTACAGTTCAGAATATAGGACATACATTCATATAGTAAACAATATCAATTCAGTAAACAGTTCAGTTCAGTATTTCAGAAGATAATCATTTGAACATATCTTTACACAATTGTTACTCACAGAGTTCTGGGCTACAGTGAACTAGAGCGTCTCCCCAGAATGCCAACCCTATACAGTTAACAGATTGAACACACTCTAAGTTTCACAGTTGGGAAAGATAAACATTAACTTCCTATTATACCTTGGTGTGTTCTATATCTATATCCTCATTAGGATGTCTAAAACTAGGCCTAAAAATGCCTAAGATGAGATGAGGATGCAAAGATGTGAGCAGAAAACATTTGCAGAATTTTCAGTGAAAGAGAGTCCCGCTCGAGCGGACAAGCAGACAAAGGTACCCGCTCGAGCGCCACTTTCCCCGCTCGAGCGTGTCACTCAATACTCCGCTCGAGCGTACATTTATCCGCTCGAGCGGACTGATGAACAGTGCAAAGTACTGGATGCTCGATTTCTCCGCTCGAGCGCTACTTCTTCCGCTCGAGCGGACTGTAAAACAGTTCAAAGTACTGGGAGCTTGATTTCCCCGCTCGAGCGTCACTTCCTCCGCTCGAGCGGACAACCAAAATCTGGAAATTCCAACTTTGTGTTCCAAGTTCAAAACTCAAATTTGATGCTCCCAATTCGATCCTCTTGGGCCCATTTTCTGGAAGACTCTTTTAAACACATAGAATAACATGTTTCGAAGCTCAATTTAAGAAATCAAAGCCCAAGGGTGTTTAATTCAAACTCAATTTCAAACCAATTTCATGAACATGCTATAAACATGATATGCATGAGTTTAAAACAATTCCAAGCCTCAATGCTAGCTCAAATGAGCTCAATTCTTTGAAAAACAAGATGACAACATGGTCCTAAGCATTAACATGGACATGCATGCAAAAATCCATGAAGAACAACCTCCCAACTTGACAATATGCACATGCATGCACCAATTGAGCTATAATTCAACATGTTTGAACTTAAAACATGAATTAACTCTATAATGAAGCATGAACCATGCAAGACTTAGCTCAATGTCAGCAATAAGAAGATGAATTCCTTACCTAGAGTTCCAATCACAAGGTGAGGAAGCTTAACTTGACATTCTACACCCCAATTCTTCAAGATTCAAGCTAAATCCCCAAAGTTGAGTCCAAATCTCTCACTCTCTCTCTAATTCTCTTCTTGGTCGGTTGGGTGTGAGAAGATAACTGATCAAAATGTTTTGGTCAAGTGTATGCAAGCCCCTAAGTGTGTGAGGTAATGGGCCACTAAGTGGCAATTCCGTAATTAAGCCAAGGTTTGCAATATATCAACATTTAATCTAATTTAATCATACCAAATCACATTTTGATCAAATACACCATAAATTATATAAATTCTAATGGTTCCAAATCATCAATCAATTTACGGTTCGGCCGTCGATAAGGCCTTCAATTAGCAGTCTAAACATAAATCATGAACATATAAATAATCAATCAAACAGATAGAATATGCAATACAATAGTTATACTCAATCAATCAGTTTCAATTTCAGTCATAATCAGTTCAGTTTAGCAGTAATCGGTAATTAATCGGTAAGCAGTATGAGGGTTGTTACATGCGTGATTGGTGGCACGAGGATCGAGGCATGCATACATTTGTGCAAATACATTGCCATGCCCCTTTTCTGCTCTCTGTTGCAGCAAATCAAGAATCAGCAACCTTCCGGAGCTTGGCACGCATTCCAAGAACAATTGCAAACAGAGGCTAATCGGGGCATCGCCGTGGATTTTCGCGCAAGGCAACCCGAACATGCATCATTCATCATCCGAAGCAGAGTCGAGGCAGTCCCTAGCTTGCATGCTAGTTTATTGCTTTCCTTAGTTAATTTGTTAATTAATTAGGGATTTGTTCATATTTGGACTGTATTATTTGGACTGTACTATTCGGGACTGTATATTATTTTATTCAGACCCTCTGCGCGAGGGCATAACTGTAATAAGTGTGCGTGTGTGTGATGTATGTCTTCCAACGCCGCGTCTTTCTCCATTTTATTTACCTGCTTATGATGGTTAGATTAGGGTATGTTTCAGTTAGCATATAGCATGATAGCATGTTTGCATTCATTCATCTGTTTTGCATGCATCGGGCTCGGCGCATCATACTAACTGCATTTGTATTTCAATTCTAAGTTGAATACATGATAGCTGTAGCATTCCATATGCCATGTTTAGAATAGCCGAGCCTGCTATAGTTGCATCTTGCATGTGTTGCATTAGGCATTTCTGTATAATTAGGATCATGCATGGATTTCTAATTAGCTTCTGTTTTGGCTTGGAGTACTCGGTGAGTTTTATGCTTTAGCATCCTTGCATGTGTGTGAGTGACTGCCATGACAGCATGCTTACCATGAGGCTATTTGCTTATGTGATATAACTGCCTGAATGCCTGTGGGTGAAGCTTGGGTTATTTGGATTTGAACAAATCATCAACCGTGAGTTTTAAGCCCACTAGATAGTGGCAAAACCATCTTTTTTCTAAGCCCACCTGAGGGTGGCAAAATCTGCATTTTAAGCCTATCTGCGGGTAACAAACCATCTTTTAACAACAAACATGAAGTGTTTTGTTCCAATTCAGGCGACCCGGTCTATACTTGTATGTTGTGCGCATCACGTAGTAAATCTAGGCTAATAACCGGAATAAGAACGCATAATGTTTTCAAAACTAGATATCATGGTTAGTAGAGGTCGATCTTTGATCGGGCGAGCGGGGGTGCTCACGAAGTGACCTTCCCCAATCGTACCCAAGTTCCCGAGCCGAGGCAACTTTGGTGATGACGGACACGTGGCCTTAGGCAACGAGTCGAAAAATAAAATATTTAGGTGGTGACTCTGTATCTGGCAAAGCAGTCCATGTTTGGCACTTCTTTCTAAAAATCTATTTTCTCAAAACGATTTGCCGGATTTGGACTCTTTGGTTCAGATTAAGAACCGTGACACGAATCGAGTCCGAGCCGTAGCGAGGTCCCCCGCGGGCTTGTTACAGTTTCTGGCGACTCTGCTGGGGATTTAGAGAACTTGACTCGAACTCATGATATCTTGTTTTGGCTACACTTATGTGTTTCTTTGCATTGCATTTGCTTTGGTGTGCCTAGGACACCGTGTTTGCCATCTGCTATTCCTGAACGGTTTGCCGGAGGCTTGTCTTGTCAAGGCATGACCATAAGGCTGACCGGTTGTGGGCTTTGCCAGCATGGGAACACAAACCCCGGTTTTACCGGGGCACTCTTTTGACCATTCGACCCAGTGCATATCGAAATCTATAGTGACCATTCTAAACTAGGACAGGTTGCTTACCCGATAGGTTGTTTGAAACCGCTGTGTGCGTAGTGAAACCCTAGCTCCTGACAAAATAGGACAGGGAAACCCTACCCCAACATAGGGGTGTTTTGGCTCTCACTTATCTGTTATGTGCTTTAGAGTGCGTCTCTACAGGAATGCATGTATCAGTTTACGGGTTTGGGCATCAGGCCTGCGGGCACCAGTTCAGTATTGTGGGGAATCAGTTTTACCTGAGGGTATCAGTTTGCAGGGGCAGAGGTTTGGGCAGAATTCAGTAGAGGGCACAGTCGATCAGTTATGCTCATATCTGTTTTGACGAAACTGGGCTGAAATGCTGCATGTTTTCTCTTTTGCTAGGGTAGTCCTGGAATCATAGCTTCAGAAGGCTCCAACATCCCCCGGGTACACCAAACTTGTGTTGATAGACTTTGTCAGGTCAGAGATTCGGTTTAAGGGTAACCAGTTTTTCTTCGCCAGTGGTAAGGCAAAGAAAGGCCAGTCAGGGCTCACCGGTTCATCTGATCCGACAGTCACCAGTCACATCATCAGTAGACCTGTGATGGCACAGGGTTCGGAAGAATTAGTGGCCGTGATAGCAGCATTAAATCAGGGAACTGCCGTACAGGACGAGACTAATGTTGAAACGCAACGCCTATCTGGGGCATCTGCCTCACGTCCAGCTTCGGGACCCCAGCCGAACTTTGACCCACTTCCGTCGGTTGAAGATTTGCAGTGTCCGAATCCTCGAGAAAGGTTGACTCAAGCTCAGGTGCTCAGACCCCTGGTGCAGCCTAATGAGGGGCTTTATTCCCTTGATGTTAATGAGCTCAATCCGACTGCAGTGAAAATTGTGAACCTTGAGAAGCAATTCAAAAAGGCACAGGGCCTTAACTCCATTCCCGACATTGAGGATGGGTACACCGAGACTGCCGTGCGGCTCCCAGACAGATTCAAAATGCCACATATTGACCGTTTCGACGGGTCTGGAGATCCAATGGTACATATCCGACTTTTCTTAGATGTCCTGAAGCCGATGGGACTGACTAAGCCACAGAAACTCTCTCTGTATGGAAGAACCCTGTCGGGTGTAGCAGCCACTTGGTACGCTAAATTGGAAGATACAGTGAAGCAAAACTGGGAATAATTGGCTGAGGCCTTTGTTGATCAGTATTCTTACAATACCCAAGTTGAAATGACCATCCAAGAGCTTGAAACAACCCGCCAAAACCCAACAGAGCCTTTTGTGGAATTTGTCGCGAGGTGGAGAGCAAAGGCAGCATAGATGACAAATCACCCTTCTGAGAGGGATCAAGTGCAGATGATGGTGCGAAACCTCGAGCATGATATGTTGCAAAAATTGATAGTCGCTCCATTATTCACTTTCAAAAGTTTGTATGAACTGGGGGTTCAGGTCGAGAACGCGTTCAACAGCGGGATCATTCCTAGAACAAGTAAACCAACGAGGAGGGCGATTGCAGGGAGTACCAATGCTGGAAGTAGCACTATTCCCGAACCCACTGAAATCAATACAGTCGTCACAACCAACCCTTTTGCCAAACCAAGCCTACAACCAGCCAGCCCAGCCCGAGCTCAGGGCAGAACTTTCACTCCCCTCTATATGAGCCTGACTAGCGCACTAAAACTCCTGATGGAAAAAGGGCATCTCAAACCCCTCGATCCTCAACCTCTTCCCGACCCACTCCCAGCCAGACATAACCCTGCAAAGTACTGTATGTACCATCAGCAGCGCGGTCATGGCACCGACCGTTGCTACCGCCTTCGTCATGAGGTCCAAAATCTCATCGATAACCGGATGATAGCTCCACCTTCAGACCCCAATGACCAAACATCTCCCGCCTACCTCAATCTCATCTATATATTGCCATCCACCTATGACCCCAGCATATACATCACCCCGGCCCATCTACCCAAGCCTAAGGTGTTTATCCCAGAAAGCATGGACTTATGCATGATGGGTGCACCAGAACCCCAATCATCTCAAACCCGAGAACCCACTACTTCTGAGTTGATGGGAATGATTAAAGATCTTCAAAGAACTGTGACAGATCTAGCCTCTGGGACATTGGCTCCATCATCAACCATAGCACATGCTAGGAGTTTCACGACAAAAGGCTCCCCAATCTTGGGACGGGCTGCATTTGAAGAATGTCAATCCCTTGGCAAAGTGGAGGCGAGTGGAAAGAACAAGATAGGGGCGAACATGGATCCCCATGAACATCTTATGTTGGCTGTTGAGGCTTTGAAAGCCGAGGGACTGAACAAAGAGCAAGTGCTTGCAGTGGTTGCAAAAACTGTAGATGATACTTTCGTCACTCAAGTTGGGGGTAATCTGAATCAAGAGGCAAACCGAGACAAGAGATGTTGTACCAGAAACACCCCTTTCAGCTCCAATCCTACACTCGAAAGAGATTATCAAAAGTCAGCACCTACCGACCCTTTTGCCGGTACATCCAACACAACCAGCTCACAACCTGCAAAATACCCACCTCAGGGCCAAAGGGTGTTCACCCCACTGGATGTGTCTCTGTCAACGGCCCTGAGGGTCCTGATCAAAAAAGGGCATCTGAAGCCCCTGGAGCCGCGGCCATTACTGAATAAACTTCCTCTCTCCCACAACCCAGCAAAATACTGTGTCTTTCATCAACAAACTGGCCATGACACTGACATGTGTCTTCGTCTTCACCATGAAATACAAGATCTGATTGATAAAAAGGTCATTGCTGCGCCGAGCTCTGCAAAGTCTATCGGCACTGGATCAGTGAACTTGGGGGATAATGTGATGTGATCGTGGGATGAACCACCTGCGGGCAGCGTTCAGTTTACTCCAGATATGGTGGATGGCATGCACTGTTTTGAGCATTTGTGAATGCTAGCTTTTGTGCTTTCTGACTTGGGTATTGGGTAGGTCTTGTTGTTTGGTTTTGGGTCTGTCTTTTTGTTTTGAGTCAGTCTCTTTTGTTTTGGGTCTGTCTTGTTGTATCGAGTCAGTCCTGTTGTATAGGAGTCGGGTGATTCAGGGGGGTGTTACCTCGGGCGTCACCATTTTGTTTTGTTTTTTGTCTTTTCGTTTTGTTTTGAGTCTGTTTCTGCCAGGGAGCCAGTTGTGCCAGCAAATTTTGAATGAAACAGCAGTGACTTTCATGCTCTAGCGTTTACTTCTGCCTTGAGCCAGTTATGCCGGAATTTCTAAATGAGATGGCAGTATTTGATTAAGAACTCTATCTTTTCTGTGCCTTGAAGTCATTGTAACGACCTAAGTTTTTCAAAACCTTTTGAACACTGCGGTGAAAACGAAGATGAAGGAATTCCTCGGGATTTGCAAAACTTTGATCAAATGAGAGAAAGAGAGGCGTGCTAAGCCCTTAATGAATGAAATCATGCTTGTTAGCGTGAGTACTGAGAAGGACCCTGGCTTGATCCAGACTAGTTTCACACTATCTTCAGCGCGAGCGACTCGTCGCTTTCTTAAAAATTTTCAAAAACAAAATGTTTTGCGTGGTCCTGCGAAGACCTGTGTGGAATCGCTCTTGAGATTGTGCAGCCTAGGATCGCTCTCAGCCTCGAGACTCAACCCCTTTGCTTCCAAACCTTGAACTTGAATTCAGAATGTTCAATGGTAAACTACAATGTGAGGCCTGTGTGGCCAGATTTGAAGCAGCCCTCGAACAAGAGGCCAGGAAAGTCTGATCAAGAAGATCAGAAGAAGCTTGCAAAGCTAGAACAGAAGTACCCTTCGAACTAGGGGCAAAGATGTCAGATGTGCTCGAAGAGCCGAAGATGAGTCCTCTTGCAAATCAACAGCCACTCTCCTGGATACGGATGGCTTCAAAACCCTACAACCATTTGGCATGGACTTGTTACACTTTTACCCTTTGAGAGGCTCGTTGGGCCGAAAACCCGGAAGGGCGACCTAGGCAAAAGTTAGAGCAAGAAAAGATATATACAAAAAAGCAAAAAAGAAAAAAAGAAGAAAAGAAAAAAAAGAAAAAAGAAGAAAAGAAAAAAAAAGAAAGAAATAATGAGAAAAAGGAATGAAAAGAATATAAAAAAAAAAAGAAAGAAAGAAGAACAAAGCTCGCAAGGTCGAAAACCCGCGACGGGCGCCTTGGCAAAAGTTAGAGCCTAAAAAGGAGAGGTTAATACCCGAGTATACCTTAACCCCCAAACTACGTAAGGCTTGATTCCCATCTTTGGGATACGTAGGCAACTTCATCCTGAAGTCCAGCCGTAAAACACTTCAATTTGATTGTGTCCATGCGATGGTTCTGGTCATCTTTGTCTTCTCTGTATCTGAGGATTTGGTTGTGTTCGTCACTCTGAGGACTGACTACAATGCGCCGCGGTGCTATCCAAACAAGGGGCAACTTTCCGTTGCCATTCAATGCGCTGCGGTGCCATTCAAACAAGGGGCAACTTTCCGTTGCCATTCAATGCGCCGCAGTGCCGTTCAAACAAGGGGCAACTTTCCGTTGCCATACAGCTCTCTTCAAGCACGAGGCAGTTTTCCTTTGGATCCGAGGTTGTGCATCTCAGGAGTAGGTTTCATGCTCGTTGAGCAATGGCTGTTTGCAAAAATAGTTTTTGAGGATTTTTACTGAGGTTGACTAATTCTCTCGAAAATTATTTCATTTTTTCTAAAACTGGACCATTTTCTTGGACTCAAAGAAGGGAAATTTTCAGTGCTTATAGCCTGATTTGCATGATTTTAAATCAGAAAATCGAACAAGCATGTTAATCTAACTCTCATTTTGGTTAAAATTGTTTTAGTAGAAAGCCAAAAAAACAAAAAGTGGTCGAAATGATGAACTAGGGGCACAGTTGAGTCAGGTGTTCTGTGTTTTCCTCATTATCAACATACTTGCCAGAAAGGGCACAATACTTGCCAAGAAGGGCACTTTGCTTGTCGGAAAGAGCATCGTATTCGCCAGAAAAGGGCACAACAAAGGGCTGAAAGCTCTCACATCCTCCAAGCAACGAGGTATCAAGTGAAGTGCGAAGCACGAGCTGGAATGGGGCAAGATATTTCACTCCCTCATCTGGACAGATCTGATCACGTCCAAACTCCCCAGCAAAGCATCATCAACCGATGTTAGCTGCAGATTTGCTACACACCCAGTTGTAGCGCAACACTTCTATGGGGGGAATTCACTAGCTGTGAACGGAAGAAAGAGAATCTAGCAGCATGCTAGGGGCAAGAGCCCGCAACTTCCTGTTTATCCATCAACCACCCAGGGGAGGGATTGAAAAATGAGAGATTGAAGAATAGAGAGATGTGCGATGAGAGAAAAAGTGAGAAAAGGGCTTTTTCAGAAAACAAGAGATTGAGTGCCAGAGTGATGTGAGAATCACAAATGAGAAAGGGTGGGAAACACTACCCGGTGAAACAGGCTCCCTGTGCACGTCTGAGTGTCGTGTCTTTTTGTTTTATCTCGATTCTTGTTTTGAGTCGTTTCGAGTGTTACTCGATGTGTCTAGGTTGTGTGCCTTTTATTTCCTTATTGAGTCGTTTTGCTGTGTTCAGTCATAGGCTCAATACCTGGTCGAAAACTCATCTCTCAATTTCAAATTTAAAATCGTTTTGTGCTCCGAGTGTCGTGCCGTTCTCCACATTTGTGCAAAACAGAATTTGTTCTTTCATAAAACCGCAGGGTTCAACCCAGGTCATGTGAGAATAATAAAACAAGGACCTATCTGAAGCTATTTGGGTTCCGGATTGCAAAGCAAAAGAAAAAAAAGGAAAATTTGGAGCATCTTAGGATGTTTTAACTTTAGCAAAATCCGAGACTGCATTCCAGGTGCACCTTCTCAGGTCTCGCCGTTTCTCTGGAATATGAGTGTATCTCGACCCCAAGTGTAAGTCTGCTTCGAGTCAGAATGGCAGTCCAAGCAGCACCCGAGGGTTTCACATGCAGATGTTATCCCTCGCCAATATGAACAGGGTGTGCCCTTTTTGAGCTGAGTGTGTTGCGAAGTCCTCTAAGAGGCAAATCAAAGGCACCAGAATACATATTTGATGCTCCTCTACTGCATAGAATGTGAACTTTTATATACACTGTTGTTGCATGCGTGTCGCGCGTCGTCATGATTCCGCATAAAATATGCTTTGCTTGTTTCATGCATAGAATATGCTTGCTTTCAATATTGCATAGAATGTGCTTCCATACTTGCATAGAAAATGCTCGTATCTGTTGCATAGAAAATGCCCCCATACTTGCATAGAAGATGCATTTTATCGCACTTTTTTGTGCATTTTATCTCACTCGCACTATCTTGTGCATTTCAAATCACTCGCGCTGTTTAGCGTATCGCGCTGTTTAGCGTATCGCACTGTCTTGTGCATTTCAAAACACTCGCACTGTTTAGCATATCGCACTGTTTTATGCATTTCTAATCATTCGCGCTATTTTGCGCACCTCAATCGCACTGTTTTGTGCAGTTTACATTCACGCTATTTTGCGCATCGCACTGTTCTGTGCAGTTTATCATTCGCGCAATTTTGCGCACCTCAATCGCACTGTTTTGTGCAGTTTACATTTGCGCTATTTTGCGCACCTCAATCGCACTATTTTGTGCAGTTTACATTCGCGCTATTTTGCGCATCGCACTGTTCTGTGTAGTTTATCATTCGCGCTATTTTGCGCACCTCAATCGCACTGTTTTGTGCAGTTTACATTCGCGCTATTTTGCGCACCTCAATCGCACTGTTTTGTGCAGTTTATCATTCGCGCTATTTTGTGCACCTCAATCGCACTATTTTGTGCAGTTTATCATTCGCGCTATTTTGCGCACCTCAATCGCACTGTTTTGTGCAGTTTACATTCGCGCTATTTTGCGCACCTCAATCGTACTGTTTTGTGCAGTTTATCATTCGTGCTATTTTGCGCACCTCAATCGCACTGTTTTGTGCAGTTTATCATTCGCGCTATTTTGCGCACCTCAATCGCATTGTTTTGTGCAGTTTATCATTCGCTCTATCTTGCGCATCCCACCTGCACTTGTTAGTGCATTACATTTCACTCGCGCTATTTTTCGCATCGCACTATTTTGTGCACCTTACTCGCTTTGTGTATGCATTTTATCGCGCTATCTTGCGTACCTTACCTGCACTTGTTAGTGCATTGCATCGCGCTATCTTGCGCACCTTACCCGTATCGCACTGTTTTGTGCATTCACCCTACTTGCACCATTTTGTGCACCTCTAGCTCGCACTGTCTTGTGCACTCTCTAGTCTAGGAGACCTTAAATCCTCTGGTCCAGAAGACCTTAAATCCTGTATCTTCATTCGCACTGTCTTGTGCACTCTCCGGTCTAGGAGACCTTAAATCCTCTAAAGGTGCAATTCCTTTGGTGTTTGTCGTGCCCGAACGACTTCCGGTGGTCTGGTATAGCCACCTGCCCGTGTTAGTGGTAAGTTCCTAGGAGACCAACTGAGACGGTGGAAACTAGAGTTCGAATGGCTCATGCCTAGAACGCAAAGGTTCGGGATTTCCGAGACTAAAGTCTGGTTTAAATACCCAGGGATATATCCTCGGCTTGAAATCTGTATGGCAGCCCCATAGATTGAGATAGCATATGTGTGCGCCTCAATTCTGGATACTGAATCAACCTAGTCTGTCACCCTGTTAGAGAATAGGGAAAGCTGCAACCATAGTCAAGGAGAAAGGTAGCACCTGTGGTTCGACCAAGAAGAAGCGAGAGATCCCCAGCACCATGAGGCACGATATTGTATGTACGGTTCATTTGAGGCTGGTGCGACCAGACGAACCGCGCAGGTATTGTATCTTCTCCGTGTGAGACGTGGCGAGAATTGAATAATTCTCCGTATTCTTAACTACACGAAATGTAGTTGTTGCTTTACATTCTTGCTTAAAACTGTTGCATCTATTGTGAATATGTGCTTCATTACAGCTTGCTGCATTTGCATGATCATTGAGTCACTTTCGGCGTCTTGCATTGCCAGTTGCATTTTGCCCCCCTGCCTGCGGGCGCGCCTGCAGGCACATCTCTGTTTATCTCACCTGTTTGTCTAAGTCTTCGGCCTTGTCAAAAATGGGTCGTCTCTGGGCTTTGACATTCACTCCCGTCACTTATGACTTTCGAGTTCTGTCAAAGAAGGGCAACTGTAGACACCCCATTTTGACCAACCTTAAGACTCAGACGTCACCGATTGAGCGCTTGGTGATATTGCATATTGTGCTCGTTCAGAAGTTTCAGAGTCTCGGCTGCGAGCCTTGCCTCCGGACTTCCGGGCTCTTTCGTGTCTTGCCTTGGTTTGCGAACCAGGCTCCGTTTTCTCTGTTTTCTCTTCCCGAAGGGAGGGAGAGGTCTCGTAGATCATCTCTCAGTGGCCGTAGGCTACGTTTCGTGGTCGTAGGCCATTTTTTCCGTTTGGAGCCCGGTTTCCAGTTTTTCAGAGCCGACGGCCGTGTGCCTCGGTTCGGGACCGCTTAACCACCTCCGTTTGCCCCGGTTTTTGGTATACACCCCACCACCATTCATTCCAGCAACTTGGAGGTTCTTTTCAGAGGCTAGGAGCACCATTTCTTGCACCAAGAGTTGTTGAAGACATAGGCTACAAGGGTGAGTCCCATTTTCCCTCTTTTGTGCATTTTTTTTGGCCTATATCTTAGCTCCTTGTGCTTACATTTTTGGGCTCCGACCCTAACTAAAAATAGCCTTATTTTGAGCTCCTTTCCATGTTTGATTAAGGACTTCTTGCTGTTTGAGGTCTCCAGCTACCACTTGCTTCCTTATCTCTCTTTTAGGCCCTATTTTTGCATAGTATTTTAGGCCTATTTGTGAGCTGTTTTGGACTTGGTCATAAACTGTGAAATGTCTTTTTTTGAGACCCTCTTCAATTTTGTTGAAGGGCTCTTTGCCATTTGGGGCCGGCTGCTGCCCTTTGTCTCTATTCTCTCTTTTAAGGCCATTTTTGCATGATAGATTAGCCCTATTTGTGTTTATTATTGAGACTTGCTATAAACTGGAAAAAGTTTTTTTTTTAATCTCATATTCAAGTTTGTTTGAGGTTCCATTTTTGTTTGAGGTCATATGCTCCATTGTATGCTTGTTTGCTTCTTACTTTGAGCCTTAGACCCTAGCCCTTGTTGCATGCCTTGTTTGGTCTTCTAGCCACTGGAATCCAGTGGATTTCCAGTGGCTATGATGCTATTTTGAGCCTCAAAATCAGAGGGGGGTGACTCCCTCTCACCTTGACTTGTTTGGTAGTCATTTTGGCCTTCCAAAGAGACCCCTTCTTGCATGCTTTGAAGTCACATTTCAGGGTCAATTTGGTGAGTTTTGGGACTACCATATTTGATTTCCAGAGTTGTTTTGGTCATGCCTCATGTCTATCTTGTATGTGCCTAATAACTCCTTGCATGGCCCTCTAAAGCAACTCATCATTTTTGCATGCCATGGTTGTATATCAGTGGTTATTTGGGCCTATTTTCATGTGGTTTATTCACTGATTTTTTTTAGTTTGGTCAGATTCTATGTGCATCATGTACTTGCCATGTAAACCATGTTTACTAGTCAAAATTGCATGCTAATTTAAGCCATCTTGCTAGCACTTTTTGGCCTTGCTTTAAACTGGAAAAGTCCATGTTTTGGGACTTTCTTGACTCTTTCTTCACACTTCATAGTCAAATAATTCATGCTTTGCATAGCTATAAGTCATTCCATGTGCCTAGTTTTGAGTTTCGGGTCTCACCTCATGCATCGGGTGCCATGTTTTCATGATTCGGGGCTATTTAGCATCATATTTCAGTGCTGAAATTTGCTTGTTTGCATACCATGTTCCATGCCTTACTATGCTTTGTTAGAGTGGCATTCGTGCCTTAGGTTCGATTATCGGTTTGCGTGCATGCGTACACGCATCTCGAGAGTCTCATTTTCATCTTATGGCCTCCTATGTGAGTGTGGCTGAGGTCCATTCGTATTGGTGTAAGTCCATTATGCATCGTGTATGCCATTTCATTTCATAGCATTGTGTATGCTAGGTTGTATATTAGCGCATTGGGTATGCCATGTTACCTCGTGCATCGTGCATGCCATTTCATAGCATTGTGCATGTTAGGTTGTATCTTAGTTGCATTCATGCATGCCATGCATATTGCATTGTGTTTGGGATAGGAGTTAGCCCGAGCATGGGAAACGAGGTACGTTTCGTACTCCGAGTGACGGAACGTGTCTCAATTCCCTAGTCACCGACACTCCGGATTACCCATGATGGAGTTTAGGTCTTGTTGTGTTTTCATGTGCATTCATCCCATATTGAGTTGTGCAATTCGACCCCTCGGCCATCATGTATCGAGATGCGTGATTGGTGGCACGAGGATCGAGGCATGCATACATATGTGAAAATACATTGCCATGCCCCCTTTCTTGCCCTCTGTTACAGCAAATCAAGAATCAGCAGCCTTCCGGAGTTGGGCACGCATTCCAAGAACAATTGCAAACAGAGGCTAATCGGGACATCGCAGTGGATTTCCGCGCAAGGCAACTCAAAACATGCATCATCCATCATCCGAAGCAGAGTCGAGGCAGTCCCTAGCTTGCATGCTAGTTTATTGCTTTCCTAGAATTAATTTGTTAATTAATTAGGGTTTTGTATTTATTCGGACTGTAATAATTTATTCGAGACTGTATATTATTTATTCAGACCCTTTGCGCAAGGGCAATGTTGTAGTAAGTGTGCGTGTGTGTGATGTATGTCTTCCAACCCCACGTCTTTCTCCCTTTTATTTACCAGCTTATGATGGTTAGATTAGGGCATGTTTCAATTAGCATACAGTATGATAGCATGTTTGCATTCATTCATCTGTCTTGCATGCACCGGGCTCGGCGCATCATACTAACTGCATTGTATTTCAATTCCAAGTTGAATACTTGTTAGCTGTAGCATCTCATATGCCATGTTTAGAATAGCCGAGCCTGCTATAGTTGCATTTTGCATGTGTTGCATTAGGCACTTCTGTATATTTAGGATCATGCATGGATTTCTAATTAGCTTCTATTTTGACTTGGAGTACTCGGTAAGTTTTATGCTTTAGCATCCTTGCATGCGTGTGAGTGATTGCCATAATAGCATGCTTACCATGAGGCTATGTGCTTACATGATATATTTGCCTGAATGCCTGTGGGTGAAGGTTGGGTTACTTAGATTGGAACAAATCATTGACTATGAGTTTTAAGCCCACTAGATAGTGGCAAAATCATGTTTTCTCAGCCCACCCGAGGGTAGCAAATCCACGTCTTAGCCTACTTGCGAGTAGCACCATCAAACCATTTTCAAATAAACAAACATGAAATGTTTTGTTTCAATTCAGGCGATCCAATATATACTTGTATGCTGTGCGCATCACATATAGTAAATCTAGGCTAATAACCGGAATAAGAACACATAATGTTTTCAAAACTCGATATCACGGTTAGTAGAGGCCGATCTTTGATCGGGTGAGTGGGAGTGCTCACGAAGTGACCTTCCCCAATCGTACCCAAGTTCCCGAGTCGAGGCAACTTTGGTGATGACGGACACGTGGCCTTAGGCAACGAGTCAGGGTTTCCTAAATTTCCCAAAATAAAATATTTAGGTGGTGACTCTGTATCTGGCAAAGCAGTCCATGTTTGGCACTTCTTTCTAAAAATCTGTTTTCTCAAAATGATTTGCCGGATTTGAACTCTTTGGTTCAAGATTTAGAACCGTGACACGAAACCGAGTCCGAGCTGTAGCGAGGTCCCCCGCGGGCTTGTTATAGGGAGGAAGTTACAAAGAGAATTGATCAAGGAGGATTAGGCATCAGAAGGATTAGAGATGTTAATGTGTCTCCTTCTCAAGTGGTGGTGGAAGTTTGAATACCAAACCAGGGCACTCTGGAGGTCAGTGGTATGCAGCAAATATAAAATCAATGAATCCTGTTGGCTTCCACCTTTGAGCATTTCTTATAAACATTCTAAACTGTGGAGTGATATTTTATCAATTGGGGTTCTTAACAATCCTATTTTCAGCTTCTTTGTAGACAACTGTTCCATTAAGGTTGGGAATGGTACTAGAATTAGATTCTGGTTGGACCGATGGTGCAATGGCTTGTGTCTGAAATCTTCTTTTCCACTGCTCTATAATCTGTCATCAGATAAGGAAGGCTCTCTACATAATTTTTTTGTAAGGAAAACAAACCCAACTGATTGGAACCTCCCTCATAGAAGAGAGCTTTATTCTTGGGAATTGGCTGAAGAAGTGACATTGTATACTCTTTTATCCTCTGCTCCAACTTTATGTTTTGACTGTGAAGATTGTCAAGTCTGGTGCAGTGATTCAGGTTCTGGTTTTTCTATTTCTGCCCTTTATTCCATTAGTTCATCTCTTCTTGGCCCTCACCTGAAGATAAGCAGATGTGTTTGGAATTCATTATTACCCCCCAGAGTCTCTTTCTTTTCATGGCTTGCCTGGAAAAATAGGATCAAAAGTGCAGATTTTCTGCTAAAAATTGGGATTCTGGACAGCAATGCATTACCCCTCTGTCACTTTTGCAACTCTGAGCCAGAAACTGCCACTCATGTTCTGCTGCATTGCCATTTCTCCTGGTCAATCTGGTCTGCTGTTGTTGAGGAATGGGGACTCCAATGGTGTATCCCTAAGTTAGTAGATGGTCTACTTTCTTGATGGATGAGTGGGAAATTTCATAAGCTTCACAGATTAATTTGGAGAGCAACCCCATTAATTGTTATTTGGTCTATTTGGAAAATCAGAAATGAAAGTGTGTTTTCTAATGCACAACCCACCTTCACAGGGCTTCTCGAGCTTATCAAATTCAGAGCTGCAGTTTGGCTAAAAGCTTCCATCAAGGACTTCCCCTACTCAGTGGATGATCTTCTCTACAACTGGAGACAGATCAGAGGTGGAAAATAGTGTTTTGGAATCTATCTTCAACCCACCTGTTGTGCTGCTGTAATCTGCTTTAAGTTGTGCTGGATTAAAGTGGTAAACTGTAGTCTTTTTGCTGTCTGGATTTTCTGCCAATGGTTTACTTGCTGTCCTTATTTATTAGATCCGTGTGTTGGTCTCATCTGGATAGAAGTAGTAATGGCTTTGCCCTTTATGGATTAGTTGCTACCCACATTTTTCAGATCAGTGTGTGTGCTGCATTTTCTTCTCTGTTTTTGTGTGGAGTTTGGTCTAGTCTCTCTATCTGGTCTAGTTTTTTGGCTTCAATCTACTTAATTCTGACAGTGTAACAACAGTGGTCACTGATCTCAAAAGTGTGGATTGGCTGCCTCCAGATGCTAATTTGGTGTGCCTGCTGGTGCAAGGAGTGCATAGGGGAATCGTTGCCTTGACAGATTTGGAAGGCTGTGTGTTAATTGCTGCTATCTGTTGGTCTGCCCTCTGGTTTAGTCTCATGTCTTCAGCTGCTGGATTTTGGTTTCTGGGTTGGTTTGATCTGTTGGTTTCTGGGTTAGTCTGCCCTTTGGTTGGTCTGATCTGTTGGTCTGCTGTCTGGGTTAGTGCTATGTTGTGGTTCAGTGGTTCAGTGGTTCAGTGGTGTGTGCTATAGTTGGTTGGTCTGATCTGTTGGTCTGCTCTTTGCTCTCTGGTTTAGGCCCAAGTCTTTGCTTGGTCTGATCTGTTGGTCTGCTGCCTGGGTTAGTCTGCTCCATGTAAGGGCTTGTGCTGACTTTGTGTTATGTTGTGGTTCAGTTTTGGTGCTGAGTGGTGCGCATCCTGCATCTGAATTCTTGGCTACTGATCTGTTTTGATTTTCTTCTTGTCTCTTTGTTGGTTTCTCACCAACTGGAGCTTGGAGCTTCATTTAGCTCCAAGCTCCTCTTTATTGATGTCTTGTATCTTTTTGCATGCTTTTATCAATAAAGATCTTCTTTGCCGATCAAAAAAAAAAAAAAACACAACTTACACTTTTCTTAAAAAGCTGATAACCATAAAAAAATCTAATTTTCTTGAAAAAACTAATCTCTAATTATTATATCATTTTAATAGCTGACAGCCTAAATTAATTTTATTTATGGGTGAGAACCCAAATTAAAATAAAGTTATGGAAAATGTTTGGTAGCTTAAAATTCTGTGGCTCAAATGGTTCAAATTTGTCAAAACGACGTCGTTTTACACTCATTTATACTCAAAACGACGTCGTTTTGAGTGATTTGAACCATTTGATCCATAAAATTTTGAGTTACCTAGCATTGTTGTAAAGTTATTTGGCATTTGGTAACCAGTAGACTGGTAGCCTTCATTATTCCATGGCCAGCTGGACTGTGCACACTATCTACATTATTATTATTATTATTATTTTCTTCTCTTGACTAAGAACTAACCAACAGAAGAATAATAAGACTGAAAGCAAAGTAGGTCATTAATTTCTCCCATTCTCACCACTTGGAAGCAGCTCAATGGTAAGACATGGAATCTTCGGTTCTTAATTTTTTTTTTTTTTAAATTTCATATTTGATAATATTTTTCTTCAGATTATGGTACATTAACATATTCAATAATTTAGTGAACGTGAGTGTTTTGAAATAAAAGTATAAGATATTTAATGGCTCGATTTTCTTGGGATACTTACGGTATAAAATTTGGGTACTTTTTTGAGAAAAATTATTAGATAATCTCATAATATTATGAGATATTATTTACGTTTTACTCTTAATCAATGAGAAATCATAACACACACTAAAGTATGTCATTCTTTAACTTCTTGGAGGGGATCAAAGTCCAATCACTACAAAAAATTAAGGTTTTAGAGACTAAAATTTAAGGACAAAATTGATTTTTAGGGACCAAATAATTTTGTTGCGAAAAGTGTCACTATTATATTTTTAGCAACAAAAATTAGACATTAGTGCTGAATTATTATTCTTTTGGGACCAAAATTTTTGTCTAAAAAAAAAACCATTTTGAGACCAAATTATTTTGCCCCTAAAAGTCTATTTATTAGTGACATTTTCAAAATTTTGTCGTTAAAAGCTTTATCTCTGACTTTTCGGGATGACCTTTTAGCCACAATTCTCGTGATGATGGAAATTGGTTTTCAAATATCTTTCGTAACAAAATTTTCACTTTTAAAAACCAAAACATTTAGGCCTTGTTTGGTTTGATTTTGGGAGATAAATTTTTTTTAAAAATTTTAGAGAAAAAGTTTAGAAATTTTTTTAGTTTGTTTGGTTGTATATTTTGGAAATAGTATTGGAGTATGAGAGTTTGAGATGATTTAATATTTTATTGTAGTTGAGTAGGTGTGTGTGAGAGAAAAAATAATTGAGACTGAGAAACGAGAGAGAAAAAGTAATTGATTGACGTGTAGGAGATATAAAGTAATTTTGAAATTTTTTTTCCAAAATCACTAAACCAAACAAAATTTTAAAAATCTTTTTTCAAAATTTGTTTCTCAAAACCAAACCAAACAAGACCTTAATCTCTAAAACTCTCATAAAATTTTTCACTGTGATTCGGTTTGGAGTACAAAATAAAAACACCACATAATATTATGATACTACATAATAATATTTTTTTTATAATTGTTTTTGCCGGCTACAGATCTTATTTTCAAGTACTTAAAAGTTTCACACGTCAGTGGAGGCTGTTCAACCTTGTTGAACATGTGACCATGAACCCATGACTCTTCTCATCACATCCTACACAATTTCCTTGACACCTTCGCTAGATGATGACTTGCTTCACTCAACAATGACCTACATTCTAAAGAGACACACAAACAACAGAGAGAGAGAGAGAGAGAGAGAGAGAGAGAGAGAGAGAGTGGGTGTGTGTGTGTGTTAAGGCAATATAAATAGATGGGCAGGAAGGGTGGAATGACACACATTCAGAAAGCAAAGGGGTAAAAGAAAGAAAGAGAGGAGTGGAAGGGGTCTTGTCGCAGGAAAGATGGCACCTGCTTTGTGGCTTTGCCCTTCCCAAAATAAAGGAAACGAAGTAGGTGCCATCTTCTCCTGTGACACGACCCTCCAACTTCTTTGCTATTTACATGCTTCTTTCTCCATTCAATATGATATGAAGGTATATATATATATGATATGATATATTGATAGTAGGATTTTTACATATTTTTTTCATAATTTTCGCCTTCTAGGAGTTATGGTTGCAAGCAGATCCTCTATTCTCAAATCTTTCAGTCCTTGTCTTGTTGAGATTATCATGCATGGTGATTATGATAATCCCAATACATGATAGTTTTGGAATATATGGAGGAGAGAGATTTGACAATAAAAGATCATTCACCATATTTACACCAATATAGTGGATTCATGCATATACACGATCTCTAATTCTTTTATTTTAATAGAAATCAATAATAGAATCAGATACAATCCTTTTAAATGAGTGAGATTCACAAAAATGCTAAACCCAATAAGTGATCTTCTTTAATTATGCGGTAGCTAGAGCACTGAACTGCACTGCACTATTGATATATATATATCATGCATGCATATATTCATATATGTATGCATCTCATGCATGCATATATTCATATATGTATGCATCCCGTATATATGAATGTACATTGATATACACCTGAATTCATATGCTTTCTATATGAATCGTTATCGTCTCTATTTTCAGCCAGAAGAAGTAGGGGATTCAGCAGTCTAAATGATGGGCACAGTTGCAAAATATTACATGACATTGTTTAAATAAAAATGTTATCATGGCATACATATATGATTATGAAGAGTTTGTTTGGGAAGAGGGTTTTTTTTTACTATTTTAACTTGGGATTAAAAAATGTCGTTTGGGATAGATTTTTTGACTTTTTAACTTTTATGAAAGAAAAAATGAAATAATTATGGGTTGGATGTAATGTTTTATCTTAAGCCTTGTTTGGCAAGTAGTTGTTTTAGCCTAAAAGTCTAAAAGTCAAAAAGTTATTAAAAAAATCAAAAAGTCTATAATATATACCAAAAAGTCAAAAATTATATTTTCTCTCTACTTTTTACACATCTTTTCATAAAAAGTCAAAAAGTCACCACAAATATATTAATTTTTTTTACTTTATATTTTAGCCAAAAAATTACTAAAATGACATGTTTCCAACCGAGACCTTATCGGCATAAAAAGTATATTTTATTTTTTTATAACTAAAATAGTTTCAAACCCAACCCAACCCTTTCCTTCTTACCAAACGAATGCTAAAGTAGTCCCCCCCCCCCCCCCCCCCCAAAAAAAATGTGGCATCTCTCTTTTTTTTTTTTTTTTTTTCCTTTTTTTTTTAATTATTAAAATGCCATTTCAATATCCTTTTACCATTTTTTTTAAAATTTCATATTTAAAAAATTTCTACTTAATCTAAATTACTCATAATCAAAACCTAATAAAATTATGCATACTAAAAATACTTTACCAATTAATTTTATTATACCTTTTTCACTTTTTTAAATAAAATATTAAAACTATTTCTTATTTTATGTCTAACTTATTTATAATATTAATTATATTGACTTTCTTAAATAATTAGAATCTTTTAATTTTATAATAATTATTTCTAATATCATATAAATTTATATTTATTTAAGTTACATTTTTGTAGCACGAAAGGTTAAAATTATCAAATGAATGTTTTTTTGCGTTGTAATTTAATATAATTTAAAATTATTGTATATATTTATTTAATTTGTATTTTTGTAGTATGAAGGGGTGGGTGTCATGTTGTGTTTAGTCATGTTCATGTCGTATCATCTTGGGTTAGTATCAAAATTACCTCAACACTAATCCGATCCGTTTATTATTCCATATTATCATGTTGTGTTACTTTCAATCTGTATTCAGTTCGTATCATGTCAACATGTCATATCAAAATTTTTTACTATTAACTAAAAATATCAAATGAATGAAAAAAAATTTGAAAATTTATTCGCAAGTTAAATTTAATGAAACTAATCTCTATTAAATGAAATTTTTATAAAAAAATATTTGATTTCAACTTAATTTTATTTTCTTAATTTATAAAAATTTTATTTTATTATTATATTTTTTTACTAGATTAACTCAAATAAAAGACAAAAAAATAGATTAAGTTCAATTAAAAGTAAAAATAAAATCTATATTAAACTTAGAATCGTATTTTACATACTTTTTAATAAATTAGATGTAATTATGTAAGAGATTAAAAAATGTCATAATACTCTTTAATAGAAATAATATTAAAATGTGCAACTAGTTCTTCTTTATACTAGTTATCTATATCAATTTCGTATTATACAAATTTGACACGAACTTGACCTATTTAATATTCGTGTTATTGGATTGTATCTTATACGTGTTCGGATCAGGAAATTATCAATCCTAACCCAATAATTTCGTATACGGTTCAAATCGTGTTATCGTGTTGTGTCATAAATTCTCACCCCTAAACGATAGAGTTAAAATTATAAATATACACACACAAAAAATACGTAAAATTATTATATGTATTGATTTAAATAAGATTTTAATAAAACGATATGACTAAAATTATCAAAATAAATAAATAAAAATACTATTTACGATTAACTCTCTCTCTCTCTCTCTCTTTCTCTCTCTCCCTCCTATGTAGCGCTTCTTTTTTTTCTTTTTCTTTTTCTTTTTCTTTTTTTATTAAAATTCCAAATCAATACACCCTTATCAAAATTCTTTCTAAAATTTAATGTTTAAAAGACTTATACTTAATTTAAATTATCCATAAACAAAATTTAATAGAATTATACATACTAAAAATATTTTACCAATTAATTTTATTCTACTTTTTCACATTTTAAAAAAAATTAATATTAAAAATATTTATTTTTATGAAATTTATTATATATATATTTATGTAAGTTATATTTTTATAACACAATAAAGCTAAAATTATTAAAATATACATAAATAATTTATTGAAAATTAGTATATGTGTTGATTTAAGTAAATTTTTTATGGAGTGATACAACTAAAATTATTAAAATAAATAATTGGAATTATTATTTAAAATTTAAATTATTACTTCTTTTTTTCTCCAATTTATCGATTGTTTTAAATATTTTATATATTAAAAAATATAAATAATTTTATTAAATTTTATTAAAAAATGAAAGATATATGTGACTTTGACAAAGTTCCAAGGAAAGATTGGAAGAACTGAGGGTTGTCCCTTTCATATTCATTCATTAATCACTTGACTAGCTATGTTAGTGGCTATTAATTTTCCAAAATGTTTTGACCAGCAAGAGAGAACAAATAGTAAATTTCTCAACACTGGAATCTGATCTCTGGCCTACATTCCCAAAAAGTTTGGCAACATTGATAGGCTAAATATTTAGAGATTCTTAAAATATTATTTTTAAATTTATTACATTATTATGATAGAGAGTTGAAATTTAGTTTATTAATTTTTAAACAAATCAACAATTAATATTTAATAATCCACATTATTCATGTTAATTACTTCAATAGTGTAAATCCTAATTACTTTTATTTTTCTCACAAATACTGAATAAAAATACTATTTGTAAATTATATCATAAGACAGATCAAGTGAAAGACCTTTGCCAAATTTTTACAAAATTTTCAATTTTATTTTTTTATTAATAAAAAAATAGTATTATTATTGATAATAAAACATTACAAGAGAAAGAGTGAGCAAAAAAAAAAAAAAAATACCAATTAGCAATCTACCCTACAAGAGAAAAAGTAGTTGGCGATGCTATAATTTAGAAATAAATTTTTGGCAAATCATTTAAAAATTTTTTTAAAAAGGTCTTGTAAACTTTTAATTTCATCAAAATTTATAAAAATCAAAAGTCGACAACCTTTTAAATGGCCACTATTGGGTATCAATGTGTCATGTTAATCTCCCAACTAACAAAACATGGAACTATGTGGTGTTCCAAATTTGACTAATCTAACCTAATTAAATCAAATCAAAGTATCTTAGTCTCGGTTATATAAGCGAAATTAGTAAGTAATCCATGTGATGTATGAGAAATTATTTTTAAAATAAAAAATTAATTTTGAGTGTTAATATTTTATATGTAAAAAATTTTAACAACTGAAAGTCAAATACAAACAAATTTGTTAATGACTGATGAAAATTTTTGTCACTTTTTTGTCACTGTATGTGATGTTATGTAAAATAAGCTCATAAAAATAATTTTTTCGAAGTTTAAAAAAAAAAAAAAATTTATTATCAACCTAAAATCAAATTCTCATTTGTGTTAATCAAATTTACCGAAAATCATCAATTCCACTTGTATCAAAATATTTGTTTCAAAAAATAAAAAAAAACAACGAAAAATTCATAATATACAAATAATGACTTAATTATAACTTATGGTGCATTATTTTGGTTATTAATCGAAAAGGTCGTTGTTAATTTCTTATATTTTGGTGATGTCTAAAGTGGTGCATCGTGTCTTTAATTACGCCTTAAGTGGTGTTTGATTATGATCTATTATAATATTTTTATATAATAATATTTAAGTATTTTATTACACGAAAAGTGCTTAAGATGAGTTAACTCAAATGTAGGATTTATGCTTATATCAATAAGATCACAAGAGTTATTCACATTAATGCATAAAAAATTATAAATTCAAATAATAAACAGTGTTCTCAGAGGAAATTAGATGCAAAATCTCTATAATCTTAATAATTTCAGTTTTCAAAGGGGACATCAATAGGATAGGCACAAAAATAAAAAAAAATTAATTTGATCCATGCGATGCATATAATTAAGCACATTTTGTCTTATATATTTATTTGTATATTTAGAAAAAAAAAATCAAATATCATAATAATTAAATTAAATATCAACTATATATAAAATTAAAAAAAATCTGACAACGACAAAATTAAATACACGATGAAAAATGTATAGAAAATAAGAATTTCTTAAATAGAGTCCATATAAAATTGGTTAGTATTATAATTGAAATTAAATTTGTGTAGAATTTTATATATAAATGAAAAAAACAGATGTGGTTTTTTTTTTTTTTTTTTTTAAAAAAACCTTTAAAATATGTTACCGAAGCAAGAAAAAATATTACTTTTAATAATATATATATGATTTGAATATGCACAAAATTATATTCTCCCATACTATTCTTAAAACGATCCAATTTAGATTTGTACAACTCCTTTTAACATTGAAACCTTTCTGGTCCATTAATATGTTGTGGTTAGTATCTCTGAGTTTTTTAAACCAATAAAAGGCTCTGATAAAAAAATAAATAATAAACATTATATATACAAATTCTCGTACAGGATTGTATAAAAAAAAATTCTTTTAAATTATATATATAAAAAGAAAATAAAATGTTAGGCCCGAGAAAGAAGTTTAAAATAAAAAGAAAGAACCAGAAAAAGAAAAATCAATTAAAGAACTTTACTCCCGCATTTATCATCGTCCTCTCACAATAATGGATCGACACCCCATTATAAGGTGTTAATAAATACGCTGCAAAAGGTTAAGAATAATGCTATATGCATTAATTGATATACTAATTAATGTATAAACGAATAATTTTAAAAATTTTGGATTAATTTACATGATTGAACAAGAGAAAAAATTGAATGAAACAGTTATATCACATTATTTTGGTGATACGGTATAAGAAATCAATCATGACCTCTTTTGTATGTGTATTTAGGTCCACTATGTATATATTACATGGTGGGGTTTACTTTTCCTATGTAGTGTATTATTATATGGTGAAATCTCCTCTCAACAATGATATGACATCATCATTGTATTGAAATTTTACTCATTGATGAATAAGTTTACAAAAACATAATCAATTATAAAATTAATCACATAAAATAATCTTAACCATATATATTAGATGGTGGAATCTATCATAAAATATAGGATTAATTGGTGAAATGTAATCTATTGGGTCATATGTTATTTGGTCCAAAATTTAGTCTTGTTTTGTGACAAGGACACGTGCTAAAATTCACCAGAAAAAGTTGTCAGTGCTGGAAAATTAGTCAAAAAAGCCATCGAAGAAGTTGTCAACAGTGGCTGATAGCAATGAGGTAGACAGATAGGTGACATTGAATAAATAGGTGAATATAGGTGACATTTAGATAGACAGTTGGATAGATAAGTGACACGTGTAAAAATATGTGTAAAAATATGTGACATTTGGACAACTAAGTTATATTTCAACAGATAGATAGATATGTTAGCTTTTAGACAAATAAATGTTCTCTTGAACAGATCATGTCTTTTTGGCCCAATAATTTCAGAGATAGGCCTCTGCCTTGAGTGCCTTAAAATATACAAGTTCACGACAATTATCTTATGTGATTAATTTTATTATTAATTCTGTCTCCATGATCTTATCTTAGAAAAAGTGGATTTTTTATTTATTTTTATTTTTTTAAAATATAGAACGTGGATTGTGTTGGTCAGCTGTTGGCTGCTGGACTTTGATATATATGGGCTTGACAAAGTCTACGTCCTCGTCTTTTACTCCAGTATGGTTTAATTTAGAACAAATCTAAAGCAAGAGTGCATTCGAAGAACACCAAACTCCTTAAGTCATGTTTATTTGGGGTATATTGTTTTCACATTGGATTAATAATTTAATAAAATATATAATTTTATATTTAATTAAAAAAATTTGAGTTTCAGCTAATAGTTCTTATCCTTTGTGAGACTACTGAATTTCAGAATGGGTTGGGATACAAAATAGAGAATTAAGAAAACAAATTTAGCTAAGTTTGATTTGAATTGTATGTATGTTCATATTAGGGCTGGTTTTTAACACCTTAACTTTGTCAAAAGACATTCTTGTTTCAGGCATAAGCAGTGAAGTTATGAGATTTGACACATTCTTAGAACTTTGATAATGTTGATCAAACTAGAGGAGAAGCCAATAGAACTCTCTTTCTACTGTACAAAACCATAATCTTCAGGGACCAAGACATGGAGAAAGATTTGAATTTTACTAAAGATCTACAATTTTGATAGGGTGAGGAGAAAGAATGTACTAAAAATTACGATAATTTTTAACTGCACAAGGCTGGTTCTAGCCATTAGGGAAACTATTCATATTGTGGAATTAACATATATATTGATGAAGCAAAATTCCCTTGATTTTTAAAAAGAAAAATGATGGATTTGTGTAGTGCCGGCCAAAGCTCCTTCAACATTCCATTTTTTGCAATAATCTCTAAGTAATTCATGAGTAAAGAGAGGAAGAGAGAGGGAACCCATGGAGAATTAGGGTTAGAATGAGCCGCAACCTTTTCCCCTTTTAGTTGTTTTTTATAATTGATTTTTCACATGGTGTGTCACATGGGCCTACTCCTGACTTACTGACATTTTGATAAACCTGATTGGTAAGTCGGTCTATTCTTACTCATATCTAGCTTGATCAGATTATCTTATGAGGATCCGTATCTCTTAGACAATTGAATATATATATATTTTTTCTTTTTTGAACGGCAAACAAGAATCTGAAATTGAATATATATACCCATTATTAATATATATACCCATTATTAATTCAAGAATCTGAAATTTGGCCCACCGCATCATGTTTTGCAAGAGAAAGAAGAAAGAGTAAGCCGACATCCTAGACTGAGCTCCACAAGTATTTGATCTTTCAGTCTCCCATGATAACCATTTGCATGAACTAAAATATGACCAAATATTTGATTGACTTGAAGTTAAGGTCTAAAAATTACATAGTGTTATATGGCGGTGTTTGGGAAGGAAGATGTGAGGCTATTTTAGCCTCATTCAAATAAATAGCCAAAAAGCCCAACTGTAGCTGAGTTTTTTTTTATTTTTTTTATTTTCATTAGAAATTGACGCAGACAATTTGGCAGAAGTGTAAGGGCAGATTTGAAATTACCATTTTACCCTTTTAATTTTTAACTAACCCACCAATTTAGCATTCCAACACATAGGGGCAATTTAGTAATTTCATACCCCCAACAAATCAATTATCATGTCCTTGCTGTTTCTTCATCAGGTCAGACACACCTTTTTTGGAATAATTTAATTATTTTTTATCTCAATATTATTTCAAACACATTTTTCAATACAACAATCAAACAAAAAATTCAATCTATCTTCCAAAATACAAAAACTAAAATAGCCTACTAAAATAGCCAAAAAGCTAAAAAGCCTCTAAAATAGTCATTTCCCAAACACCCACTATATATAACATGAGACTCCTACTAATTTAGGTCTGTAAAGGGCATAAATTAATAGTATATATACCACTCAAACATCCTGATTGTTGCAAGGGATACCTTACCTGCAGAGACTTTTTTTTTTAGCCAGTTGGTTTCAACTACATGTATATTACCAGTCACAATCTAGTTCTTCAATATTTCATAACTTTAGTTTTGCCAACTTTATAGTAAGGTATTTTCCGAAATATTCACAAGATTTAAAGGAAAAGAGAGCTAGCTTTATTAAAACATTGCAAGCAATTTTGATGCTTTGAAAGACTACCTTTGTTTCTCATTCAAAGACTAAACATTACAAAAAATTAAGGTTTTAGAAACCAAAATTTAGGGACAAAATTATTTTTTAGGGACCAAATATTTTTGTTGCGAAAAATGTCGTTATTATATTTTTAGTAACAAAAATTATACATTAGTGATGAATTATTATCTTTTTGGAACCAAATTTGTTGTCTCAAAAAATAAATCATTTTGAGACCAAATTATTTTGTCCTTAAAAGTCTATTTATTAGTGACATTTTCAAAATTTTGTCACTAAAAGCCTTGTTTTGGACTTTTCGGGACGACATTTTAGCGACTATCCTCATGACGATAGAAATTGGTCCCTAAATGTCTTTTGCAACAAAATTTTCACTTTTAGAAACCAAAACATTTGGTCTCTAAAACTCTTATTTGTTATAGTGATGAATTCAATCCTTGATAGATTTTGTTGAGGATATGTAAATAATAAAGTTATTTTTCTCTTTAACAACTTAAATTTTTAGATGAGTTGGTAATTAATGATTTAATATGGTATCAGAACAAGTAATAGATCTTGTGTTCAAGATATAAATCGCCAATCTTTTTAACATTTTAACCTTTCAATGAATTGGTAGATAACAATTAACCAGATAATTTATTTTCTCTCAATTTATCAATAGCAACAAGTATGATAATTTGAAAGATAAATAATTATCAAACACGTAAGCAAGTAGAAAAAGGGTTCACTTTTCATCCTTCATCACTCCACTTTAGTTTGATTTTTTTGGCATTAGGAGAATCAAAATCAACTTGACACAATTTTACATATATTGGTACAGTTTAATTGATCAAGTAATATCCCTTCCTTACAAACCCTAAAGACATAAGAACAAAAGTAGCTTTAAAAACATTTATGGGACTACCACTATGACTAAAAAAGCATCTAGAATTTGTTTAGAGCCCTGTGAAGAGGAACTGTATATCACCTCTTCCTTTTTCCATATGCATTGATTGCTTTTGGGAAGAAGATTATTATTTCCCCGCTTTTGGAAAGAAGATTATCATTTCTCCCTTCTCTTTCTCTCTCTCTCTGTCTCCACACACACACACACACACACACTATATGTGTGTATTAGAAAGATTGGGTTAACTAACCAAGGCGATGATCCATGAGAAAGGAGAGGGGATCAGTGGCTCCTGTCATAGGGGAAATGGCATCCAGTCCAATATTATTGCAGTTGATGCCATTTCTCTTCGACAGGAATCAGTTCAACCTCTACTATATAGACAATATTATTGTGTGATTTGCTTATTTAAACTCTCTCTCTCTCACAACTACATGTGCATGCATTAGAAAGATTGAGAAAACAAATCAAGGTGAGGATCCATGAGAAAGGAGAGGGGATCAGTGGCCCCTATCACAGTAGAAATAGCATCCAGTGCAATACTGTTGCAGTCGATGCCATTTCTCTCGGACAATGCCATTGATATGAAGAAAGGGGGCTAACATGCAGATAACAACTAATAAAGAGAGAACAATTTTCCACCAATCAAGCTGCACTAACTGTTAAGAAAGACACTAAGGCCTTATTTAGCAACCTTCAGTTTTAGTCAAAAAGTCACTATAAATTGCCACATCACTCTCTCTAATTTTCTGCATATCTTTTTGTAAAAAATCAAAAAATTATTAAAATAATATATTCCCTAATAAGGCTTAAATAAGTTTTCTTTCTTTTGCATGTAACATCTGCAACAATTATATTGTAAGGGTTGAAGTCCTTTTCCTTATTCTTATTTTCTCCATGTAATCCTTATTTCGAGTTAATAAAATCTTTGGAAAATTTATATTGTTCATCTAGCATATTTATATTACATCAAAGGTTTAAACAAATCACATCTTATGAATCAATAACTAGAAGCTGTGGCAGTGGTTAGTGTGCCCTGCAGGAGGATCAGAGGTTTGGCTGATTTGTGCTGTTATATGATTGCTGGTTTGGCTGCTAATGTGTCCTTTGAAATTATACTTGCTGGTGTTATGGTTTAGTTTTTTAACCTTTAGTGTGTTTTATATTGAGGACTGTTGTTTGTTGCATACTTCTTGTTTTTTGCTTTGTTCTCTCATTTTGTTGATTTTTCACCAACTCCTTTGGCTTGAGTTAGCATATAATTGGTGTTTTTCTAAGTGCCAACCAAGTTGAGATTAGAAATATATACTATGATACTTTTTTTTCTCTCGTCTCCCCTTTATTGATGTATACCTATATGCAACGTATGTTTGTTGTCATCAATGAAGTTTACCTTTTTTGCTTATTAAAAAAAAAAAAACTAGCTAGCTAGATGTTTATGGTCAATGGACATAGAAATACATTGGATCTAATTTACTGTACAATTAATCTTCATTAATATGTGTGGTTTTCTTTTATTTAGTTACTGTAGAAAAAGAAAGATTTATTGATGAAAATATAATGTACAGCGTAAACAATGAGGCAAACATCAATAACATATGTTAGTTTGTTCCTCCTTTACTGATGCTTGTCTTGTATTCTTTGTACTTGATTTCATCAATAAAGTTTATTTTTTACTGATTAAAAAAAAAATTATCAGTTAATCTCAGGTTTTAATTCGATTGTGTGGCCTGAATTTGTGTATGTGAACGGTATGTCCTAGATATCAAAATGCTTATACTATGTATGTTGCACTACATTAACTATGATTCAAATTGTGCAAATATATATATAACTCTCAAGAAAAGCAAAATCTGTTGAATCATCATTCCCTCGTAATGTTGATTATGTCATTTAGTTCACTAAGAAAAAATTGTAGACATTGTATTAGAGATGGAATCCTTATTCATCATTGTAAATGAATAATCATTTCATAAGATGACTAACAAATCATTCCATTTTATGAACTTATACATTCAACATTTTTAAGAAGCAATGATCAGTTTTATCAGACACAACCACACAACTTGCTTTCTAACACACTTTCCTTGTTAATTCATTTTCTACAAGTTAAAATTTTCAAAAGAAGGATTCAATGTTGTACACCAATAACAGTCGGTTCCATCCCAACTAAGCGCGCGGTCAAACCATCACAAAACTTCCTTCCAATTTCCTATGAAATGCAGTGTGTGTGTATATATATATATATATATATGAGGATTTAGCACAACAAATAAATAAAGACGAATTACACTAACAGTCACTATAGTTTGGGACTTGTGTCACTTTAGTCCCTAACTTTTCAATTGTGACACATTTGACTTCGAATTTTGAATCTTGTTCCAAATAAGGACATTGAAGATACCATTACCTAATTTCAAGGGCAAAATTGTCAATTTAATAAAATATAAACTAATTTGACAAAGATAATGTCAAAAAAATATTTTTGAATTTTTAAAAATTATTTTTACCCACTAAAGATAAAATTATTTAAAATTGATAAATCTTTAGATATTTATTTATTTTACCAAATTAATTTTTATTATGTGTTTGGATAATGATCATGTAATGGGTGATTGTTTTTATTTTCATTAAATTAGTTTCTATTTTTCTAAAAGTTAAATATGGCGACAACTTTGATATCATTATTAAACCAATCCATTAAATCAAAAAATCCAAAACTAAAAACATTTCATATATTAAATATATCAATTACTCATTAAAATCCTAACAATCATCCATTACATGATCATCATCCAAACACATAATAAAAATTAATTTTGTAAAATAAATTAATAAATGTCTAAAAGATTTATTAGTTTTACATAATTTTATCTTTGGTAGGTAGAAATAATTTTTAAAAATTAAAAAATATTTTTTTGACATTTATTTTGTCAAATTAGTGTATATTTTATCAAATTAACAATTTTGCTCTTAAAATTAAATAATGGTATCTTTGACTGCTCTTTTTTGAAGTAAGATTCAAAATTTAAAATTAAATATGTTACAATTAAAAAGTCATACCAAAATAACACAAACTTTAAACTATAAGACTGTTAATATAATTCGCCTAATAAATAAAAACCTAATTTTGGAATCTACCCAAATCTTAAATCGCAAAGGAAGTCCCTCGTTCAACTCTCACAAAACGTAAACCAATACGCGTGATTTATGAATGACTCCAGAGTTTAGACCGCCCTTTGACAAACTTCTTCTTTGAGAAATTCTATTTCTACCCACTTAATTATCTCAATGTACGTCTTTTCTCAATATACACGTTTATTAATTTGATTATTAATTAATTTTCTCAATCAATACATTAAAAGTTATAATTATACATTTCACTTATAATCATGGTACATACACCCTCCTTTTCACACTTTTTTGTTTTGTTTTTATTTTTTATTTTTTATGTTTTTTGGTTTGGAGATTTCGGTACTAATTTTTTGAAATTACACATTTAATTCAAAACTTAACTTCTGAATAAAAGTGATTAGTTCGAAAATTTTGTTCCAAAAAAATAAAATAAAAAACTTTCGGTAGTTGATGTCCGAATATAATAAAATAATTCAGTACTGGTTGTCCGACTGAAAACCGTGAAAGGAAAAAAAAAACAAATCTTTTGCACGAAAAAATTAACATTTTCATCATAAATAGAATATAAATTTAGATATTAAAACAATATAAGAGTTGTTGATTTGCAAGTATGGAGTGCGTACCAAGCAAAGTAACAACAATGAAAAAATTAGGATTTCATTTTTTTTACTCAAAAAGTGTAAATTGAGATTTTTTTTTTGTTTTTAAAAGAGGTGTACAGAGAATATTTTTCTATAATATTATGGGTACTAGTGGATGTCAATTATGGTCATTTTAATTTAAGATATAGTTACCATTAAAATAATATTTCATTAAGTATGTATACTGAGATAATTAGGTGTGTGAAAATAGAATTTCCCTTCATCTTTTTGTTTTGTTTTTTTTTTAATTATTGGAACTCATTATTTTTTTTTTTTTCTTCCTTTTGTAACCTTTCATAAAATCTTATCCTGGATGATATAGTGAACTAATTGGAGATCTCCGTCACTTAAAAAAAAAATATTTCTTAACATACTCTTGACCTAATCTAATTATTGACCTTAATTATAAAAATAAATAAATAAATAAAAATTGGTTGTACTATGGTTCCTTGATTATCATTGTAACTGGTTGTAAGGATGTAAGTTACACTAGTAGGAGAATTTGCACTCTTTAAATCTCTCTCAATACATCTTTTTGTCTTATACTTTTAAATTTTATATTTTGAATGAAATTTTTTCCGTTGCCGATAAAAAAATAAAAGTAAATCACGTCAAATTTGGATCAAGTTTTTTTAATCTTTTTTTTTTCTTCTCATTTGGGATGATTTCATGTAGGATAACATTTTTTTTTTATCGGCAAAGAAAAACTTTATTGATGAAAGTATGCAAAAAGGATACAGGACATCAATAAAGTGGAGCTTGGAGTTAACTGAAGCTCCAAGCGCCAGTTGGTGAGAAACCAACAGCAACACAAAAAGAAACAGAAAAAGCCTACACAGAAGAGATAAGCACCAATCTGCAACTGGAGACAGATAAGAAGCAGACTACAACAGGAGACAGATAAGCACCAATCTACACTATTGGTAAAACACCAAATGAGGGAACCATCCTGTTCAGAAAGAGAATCACCATCTGGGCTTGAAGTTCTATTCCACACTACCACTGCTGAGAAACTATACCAATCCCCACACAGATTCAGAGCAAAAAATGCAGCACTCAGATTGAGACTAATTCACTGTTCTGATAAATCTGGACAGCAACTTCACAGCAACAACCTATGCATAGCAACCAACAAACCTAGAGATACAGAACCCAAGCTGATGAACTTCCAACCTGCAGCCTAATGTGATGAACCAGCCATATCTCCATCCCCTCAGACCTCCTGATAACCCAATAGTGGCCCCAGCAACTACCATACCTTTGTTCTGCCTGAGCCGATTGCTAAGAAGACTTCACACAAGCAACCTAATTTGGTATAGGTTTGAAACTAAGTCATGGACTGAATAATCAACCTTGAATGACCACTTCACCCACAGAGCAATCTGCAGTTTCATCCATTCACATAATCTTTCAAAATCTGGAGTTTCTCCCTTAAATATACACTCGTTTCTTGTCTTCCAAACTGACCACAGAACTAATGCTGGGACTGCCTGCCATGCTCTATCTGCCCAAGACTTTGCTATACCCCCTGACCACCAATGGAGTGGTACCTCAACTGAACCAGGGATGACCAGATTCTGATCCCACCAGCTAGCCATGGCTGCCCAGCACTTCCAAACCAGAGGACAAACAGCAACACATGCTCCATAGACTCCTCCGCAGATTGACAAAATACACACTGGATCTGAGCATTGTGAGGTAGAACCCCTATCCTTTGGAGGAAGAAAGATGTCTTAATTCGACCTCTCCAAGCAAGCCAGCAGATAAACTGCATCTTTGGAGGAGCCAAACTTGTCCAGACCCCAGCTGGCACCTTCAAACCAGGGCCTTTATTTACCACCCACCAACTCCACAGAGATGAAACAGAGAACTTCCCAGACTTTGAAATAAGCCAAGAGCAAAAGTCTTCAACTTCCTCTCTGAGCCTAGGGGATGATTCTAATGCTGCATACAATCTTTGCAGCTCCTCTTCCTCCCATGCCAGTACCCTTCTTCTAAATTGAAGCTGCCACACCCCAAAGGCTCTTCTTGGCACTAATTTGCTGCAAGGATTCTTCCTTCTCAGTGGATAGACTAAATAATCTGGGGAACTCCTTATTCAGACCTCTCTCATTCATCCAAGTGTCTAACCAAAACTGGATCCTCCTCCCATTTCCCACTGCTAGCCTTAAATTCTGTTTATAAAACTCACCCAAAGACTGATTAAGTGAACAAAGCTGCACTATATCCTTCCATACGGTAGACGCCCCATCTATGTTATGCAAAGTTGGTAACCAACCCCCACCAAAACGACCATACCTTGAGCAAACAACTGATTTCCACAAAGCTTTATCCTCTGCACCGAATCTCCACCACCATTTTAACAACATACAATCATTCACCTCACCCAAATCTCTCACACCCAAACCCCCTTGATTTTTATTCTTAGTAACCTCCTCCCAATTAACCAAGTGAACACTCCTCCCAGCTTTAGATCCACCCCACAAGAAATTGGCTTGGATTTTCACTAAAGCCTTAACAACCCCTTTAGGCATCTTGAACAAAGATAGAAAGTACATAGGCAGGTTAGATAGGACTGATTTTATTAATGTCAAATGCCCGGCAAAAGATAGGAGTTTCCTCTTCCAAGAAGACAGCCTCTTACTCACCTTATCCAGAATTGGGTTCCAAGTACTCTTTCTCCTCGGGTTGGCCCCAAGAGGCAATCCTAAAAAGTTAAAAGGTAATTTCTTCGATAGACAATTCAATCTTTGGGCTAAACCCTCAATTTCATCATCTTGGAAGCCCACTCCACATACAGCACTCTTGTGGTAATTTATTTTTAATCCCGACATCACTTCAAAACACCTCAACACCCTTTTGATATTTATCACCTCCTCCTGACCTCCTTCACAAAACACTATGGTGTCATCTGCGAACTGGAGATGAGAGATGCGCAAATCATTACTACCAACTGAGGCTCCTCTGAACAAACCCTTCTCCATTGCCCTTGCTAATAATAGGTTAAGAGCTTCCGCTGCGATTATGAACAGAAAAGGAGAGAGGGGGTCACCCTGCCTTAGCCCCTTTTGTGGCTGGAATTCCTCTATAGGTGAGCCATTAACCAACACGGAAACCCTGGCTGAAGAAATGCAATTTCTCATCCAATCTAACCACTTCCCACCGAAACCCAAATTATTCATCATCGACCACAGAAATTCCCAATTAAGTGAGTCATAAGCTTTTTCAAAATTCAATTTTAGAATTATACTTCTCTTTTTAGATTTATTCTATGCATCTACAACTTCATTTGCTATGAGCACACCATCCAGAATTTGCCTACCGCTCACAAAAGCATATTGAACCTCATTGATCACAGAAGGTAACACTCTCCTAAGCCTCCTTGAGAGCAGTTTAGCTAAAATTTTATAGACAGAGCTCACCAAGCTGATAGGTCTATAATCCCCCAAGCCTATGGGGTTATCTTTCTTGGGTATAAGAACTATGAAAGAGCGGTTAACCCCTCTAGATAGCTTACCATTTTGATGAAATTCATTCACCATGCTTAAGATCTTCCCTTTCAATATAGGCCAACACCTCTGGATACAATTAAGGTTGAAGCCATCTGGGCCTGGAGCTTTGTTCCCATCACAGTCCTGCATTGCTTCCCACACCTCATCTTCAGAGAAATCGGCTTCCAGAGTAACAGCATCCACTGGATTAATAACAGCAAAAGGGCCCTTAATTATTGGCCTTATTTTCCAATTCTCCGAGAACAACTGACTGAAGTACCTTACTACTTCAAGCTTCACCTGATCCGGATCCTCCACACACCTACCTTCTACTACAACAGAGTCAATCAGATTCTTTCTCTGTCTTCTGCTGGCCATAATGCGAAAGAACCTAGTATTTTTATCACCAGAAAGAGCCCTCATCTGCCTAGATTTCTGGTGCCATAATCTTTCCTTGCTTCTGCTAAGCTGTCACACCTGGCTCCTAACTTCTCTTTTTCTCTTCAGTTCCACTTCCTAGAGGGGTCTAGACTCTGCCTTCAAATCCCATTCATGGAGCTCCTCCTCTGCCTTCTTTAGCTGAGTATCAATATTTCCAAACACAGCCTTGTTCCACACCCTTAAGTGACTCCTAAGTAAGTTCAGTTTTCTCATTACTCTAAACCCTGCCCATCCTTGAACTTGTGCTTCGTCCCACCTCTTCTTTACTTCAGACATAAATGATGGATGAGATAACCAGGCATTGATAAATTTAAAAGGCTTTGGTCCCCAATCCCTATCATCTTCCTTTAACAGAATGGGGCAATGATCTGAGATTGACCTTGGGAGGCCTTATTGCTTAAAAGAAAATTTTTCCATCCACTTCACATCCAGCAAAAATCTATCGATCCTACTCCACCTGTTCCCATCCAGGGCATTGCACCACGTATACTGCCTGCCTAGCAAAGACATATCAGCTAATTCCATATTTTCCATAAATTCATTGAAATCCTTCATCCCCCTATCTCTAGAAGAGCAACCCTTCTTCTCTCCCATATATCTAATCTCATTGAAATCTCCTTCCACACACCATGGGTTTGGGAATTGATGATGGATGCTCTCTAAAGATTCCCATAACTGCCTCTTCCCAAGAACCTCATTAGGAGCGTATATATTCACAAGAGTACACAGAAAAGAAGTACAAGAGATACCTAATAAAATGATGAAATTTTTGCCACTGCAGCAGCTCTTGAGCTCGAAGATTTACGGCCTCCATATACACAAAAGGCCTCCAGCACTACCTACTGAATCCACCACCATAAACTCCACCTCTTCATACGGCCAGATTGACTTCACAAAATGATCCTCCATATTACTTCTTTTTGTCTCCTGAAGAAAGAGCACATCTACCTCTCTCTCCCTCACCAATCTCTTTATTTTTCCCCTCTTTTCTGGCCTTCTCAGCCCTCTAATATTCCAAGATACTATCTTCATTTAAACACACAATTAACACCCAATCCCCCCCGGAACACCAACTAAACTCCTTTTGCCATTTCTCCTCCTCCAATTCTGCTCAAATCCTTCTCTTCCAGCTCCACAATTCTACTCACTACCTCGTCCTCTTTGCCATGGAAGTCTATTCCCAACTCAATGCCCACTCTCACAGTGGCTAGAGCCTCATCCAGCAACTGCCTCCTTCTTTTCGGTGCTTGGCTTTGAGAAGAAGAAGACTTTTGGGAAGCTGCAACTTCGGCAGAAGCTTTGAAAATAGCTCCCTTCTGAAATCCCAATCTGCCAAACACCCCTTTCCTGCGGTCCATGTCTTTTTTCCACGGCTTTCCCCTTCCATGTGTTGCTCCTTCCCTTGTAAAGCTCCCAGCTGCAGTCTGTTGGGCCTTAAATATTTGTTTTAGATTTTGTTTTGTTTGGGCTTCAGCTGGTATAGACACCCCATTTTTGACCGACCTTAAGACTCAGACGTTACCGATTGAGCGCTCGGTGATATTGCATATTGTGCTCGTTCAGAAGTTTCAGAGTCTCGGCTGCAAGCCATGCCTCCGGACTTCCGGGCTCTTTCGTGTCTTGCCTCGGTTTGCGAACCAGGCTCCGTTTTCTCTGTTTTCTCTTCCCGAAAGGAGGAAGAGGTCTCGTGGATCATCTCTCAGTGGCCGTAGGCTACGTTTCGTGGTCGTAGGCCATTTTTCCCATTTCGGAGCCCGGTTCCCGGTTTTCGGAGCTATCGGCCGTGTGCCTCGGTTCGGGACCGCTCAACCACCTCCGTTTGCTCCGATTTTTGGCATACATCTCATTTACCCCATTTTGAGGGACACTGTGGCTCGAGAGACCAACTTCATGGTTGAACGCCACCTCCGGTGCTTAACAGTCAGTTTTCGGGGCCCCGGGCTGCGCGTTTTGGCCCCCGTACCTTCATTTTGCATCGGTTTTGGTTCATTTTTTGCAGGGACCTCTGTTTCATTATTAGGAAGGTCGTAGAAGGGTGGGAGGCCAGCAATTGTTCTGAGGACCAGTTTTATTCTTTCAGCGCCCTCCGTCGCCTATTTTTCTCACTTGAAAGCCAATGTTGACCACCCCGGGACCACTTTCTTGAACCCTAAACCCCATATTTGTGTTGTACACACCTGGGAGGCCACCAATATGTCATGGCCGGCCAGCAATTCATCTTGACCCTTTTGAACCCCTCTAAAAAAATGGGTTTTTCTCTCTCCAAGTTCACCTTCTCTAGTTTTTGACCACATGGTTGTGTTGTGCACACATGAGAGGCCAGCTTTTTGGCATGGCCGGCCACTAATCAGTCTTGACCCTTTTGACCCTTGGCCGACCGGCCATGGGGAGGGCCGGCCGGCCACCTAAACCCTAAATAACCAGCCAGCCTTGCTCTTCTCTCCTGGTACATCACAAATATGCATTTTGTTTCCTCCCAGATTCTGTATCCGAGGGGGGAAATTTTTGGGGGGGAAACTTAAATTTGAATCTCCCCCCCTTTCCCACTCTTGTGCCTATATAACCAGGCCCTCCAGCTCCCTTTTGAAGGGTTAGAAAAATTGGTTTGAGTCTCCTACATTGCATCTCTCTCTCTCTCTACACTCCAACCCTCAAAACCTCTCAAATCCTACACCCATTTTACTCCATCTCCAAGCCAACCAATCCACACTCCATTCCAGCAGCTTGGAGGCTCTTTCCAGAGGCTAGGAGCACTACTTCTCAGGCCAAGAGTTGCTGGTTCATTGGTCTATAAGGGTGAGTCCCTATTCTCCCTCTTTTGTGCTTTATTTTGTTCTATATCTAAGCCATACTTGCTTACATTTTTGGGCTCCGACCCTAACTGAAAATAGTCATGTTTTGAGGTCTTTTTCATGTTTGATTAAAGGTTCTTCCCTGTTTGAGGCTTCATACTACCACTTGCCTCTTTAGCTCTCATTTATGTCTCTTTCTTGCATAGTATTTTGGGCCTATTTTAAAACTGTTTTGAGCTTGGTCATGAACTGAAAACAGGCTTGTTTTGAGTCCTTATTCAACATTGTTGAAGGGCTCTTCACTGTTTGAGGCTTCCATCTGTCACTTGCCTCTTTATCTCTCTTTTGGCCCTATTTTTGCATGCTTTTTTAGCTCCTTGTGCTTGTATTTTTGGGCTCTGGTCCAAACTGTAAATAGTCATATTTTGACTCACTCTTCATATTTGATCATGGGTATTTCACTGTTTGAGGCTTCCTTTTTACTCTTTGTGTTAAAGCTCTCTTTTATGCCTTATTTTGTATAGTATTTTAAGCTTGCTTGTGCACTGTTTTGGGCTTGGCCATAAACTGTAAAATATCATGTTTTGGGCCCCTCTTCAACATTGTTGAAGGGCCCTCCTCTGTTTGAGGCCAGCAGCCATCACTTGCTTCTTTGTCCCTCTTTTGGCCTTTTTCTTGCATAATGTTTTAGGCCTGCTTGTATTTATTTTCGTGGCTTGGTGTAAACTGTAAAGTGCTTCATTTTGAGCCCTTCTTCAACTTTGTTGAAGGGCTCTTTGCCATTTAGGGCCAGAAGCTGTTACTTGCTTCTTTATCTCTCTTTCGAGGCCATTTTTGCATGTTAGTTTAGCCCTACTTGTGTTCACCTTTTGGCCTTTCTTAAAACTGGAAATATTCTTGTTTTGGGACTATCTTGATTCTGTCTTCATACTTCATGTTCAAATAATGCATGCTTTGTATAGCTATAAGTCATTCCATGCGCCTAGTTTCGAGTTTCGAGTCTCATCTCATGCATCGGGTGCCATGTTTCCATGTTTCGGGGCTGTTTTGCATCATATTTTGGTACTGAAATTTGCATGCTTGTATGCCATATTCCACGCCTTGCCATGCTTTGTTAGAGTGGCCTTTGTGCCATAGGTCCGGTCTTCGGTTTGCGTGCACGTGTGCACGCATTTCGAGCGTCTCATTTTCATCTAATGGCCTCCTATGTGAGTGTGGCTGAGGTCCACTCATGTTGATGTAAGTCCATTGTGCATTGTGTATGCCATTTCATTTCATAGCATTGCGTATGCTAGGTTGTATGTTAGCGCATTGTGTATGCCGTGTTACCTCGTGCATCGTGTATGTCATTTCATAGTATCGTGCATGTTAGGTTGTATCTTAGTTGCATTCACGCATGTCATGCACATTGCATTGTGTTCGTGATAGGAGTTAGCTCGAGCACGGGAAACGAGGTATGTTTCGTACTCCGAGTGACGGAACATGTCTTAATTCCCTAGTCGTCGACACTCCGGATTACCCATGATGGAGTCTAGGCCTTGTTGTGTCCATATGTGCATTCATTTCATAGTGAGTCGTGCAATTCGGTTCCTCGGCCATCATGCATCGAGATGCGTGATTGGTGGCACGAGGATCGAGGCATGCATACATATGTGAAAATATATTGCCATGCCCCTTTCTTGCTCTCTGTTGCAGCAAATCAAGAATCAGCAGCCTTCCGGAGCTTGGCACGCATTCCAAGAACAATTGCAAACAGAGGCTAATCGGGGCATCGCAGTGGATTTCCGCGCAAGGCAACTCAAAACATGCATCATCCATCATCCGGAGCAGAGTCGAGGCAGTCCCTAGCTTGCATGCTAGTTTATTGCTTTCCTAGAATTAATTTGTTAATTAATTAGGGTTTTGTATTTATTTGGACTGTAATAATTTATTCGAGACTGTATTATTTATTCGGACCCTCTGCGCGAGGGCATAACTGTAATAAGTGTGCGTGCGTGTGATGTATGTTTTCCAACCTCACGTTTTTCTCCCTTTTATTTATCAGCTTATGATGGTTAGATTAGGGCATATTTCAATTAGCATATAGTATGATAGCATGTTTGCATTTATTCATCTGTTTTGCATGCACCGGGCTCGGCATATCATACTAACTGCATTTGTATTTTAATTTCAAGTTGAATACTTGTTAGCTGTTGTATTTCACATGCCATGTTTAGAATAGCCGAGCCTATCTTAGTTGCATTTCTGCATGTGTTGCATTAGGCATTTTTGTATAGTTAGGATCATGCATGATTTCTAATCAGCTTTTGTTTTGGCTTGGAGTACTCGGTAAGTTTTTATGCTTTAGCATCCTTGCATGTGTGTGAGTGACTGCCATGATAGCATGCTTACCATGAGGCTATGTGCTTATGTGATATAACTGCCTGAATGCTTGTGGGTGAAGGTTGGGTTATTTGGATTGGAACAAATCATCGACTGTGAGTTTTAAGCCCACTAGATAGTGGCAAAACCATCTTTTTTTAAGCCCACCCGAGGGTGGCAAAATCTGCATTTTAAGCCTACTTGCGAGTAGCAAACCATCTTTCAAAAACAAATATGAAGTGTTTTGTTCCAATTCAGGCGACCCGGTCTATACTTGTATGCTGTGCGCATCACATAGTAAATCTAGGCTAATAACCGGAATAAGAACGCATAATGTTTTCAAAACTAGATATCATGGTTAGTAGAGGCCGATCTTTGATCGGGCGAGCGGGGGTGCTCACGAAGTGACCTTCCCCAATCGTACCCAAGTTCCCGAGCCGAGGCAACTTTGGTGATGACGGACACGTGGCCTTAGGCACGAGTCGGACACGTGGCCTTAGGCACGAGTCAGGGTTTCCTAAATTTTCGAAAAATAAAATATTTAGGTGACGACTCTGTATCTGGCAAAGCAGTCCATGTTTGGCACTTCTTTCAAAAATCTGTTTTCTCAAAACGATTTGCTGGATTTGGACTCTTTGGTTCAGATTAAGAACCGTGACAATTTGAGTCCTGAACTGTAGTGAGGCCCCAAGGGCGCGTCTACAGCTGGTCTACCCGAAAGCTGTGCCAAATCATCACTAAGCTCCGACCCCAGGTCCTGAATTAGTCCACTGGGCTCATCTCCCTTTTGCACACCCTTGATTAAAACCTCCAGATTTATACTGGGCCTTGCCTCTATTGGCCCACTCAGCTCCCTAAAAAGACCCGTGCTACACAAAGCCACATCTCTAATTTGAACTCCACTCATGATTACCTGGTGGGAGTTGACTTCTTGCCCCACCCCATTCACCTTGGTACATGCAACTTCCTTGTCATTCCCATACTGCACCCTACTTCATTAGCAAGCTTCTCATCATTAACCCTAACCTGCACCTCTGAGCTACCCATCACTGTTTCCATTACCCGAGAAGCCACCTCCAGACCTGCACTCATCATCCCTTCCCTTCCCACAGACGCTTCCTTGGCTCTCTTGGATGTTCCTCCATTGCCGGACGACTGGTCTACCACTCCTCTGCCATTGGATTGCAAGCTACCTTGAACTTTACCTATAATCTCTGGAGAACGTAGAAATAAACAATTGGGCAACTCTTCACATACTCTAACCGGGATATGACTCCCATTGTGCAACAGATAGATTGTTGTGTTGATCCACTCCATACAACTAGTGACCACCCTAACTTTAGTCTATTGGAAAGTTCTGGGATCATTAAAGTCCTCTTCATATTGAACAACCGTCCCCCAGTTGCCTCCTATGCTGCGTACTGTCGTGATACTCCATAAGTTCATGGGAATGCCAAAACAGTACAGCCAGATACACCTCTCTTGCTGTAAAAACTGACCATTGCCCCACTCATTGATTGATTCGCACCACTTCTGCCCCCCACCCTGCAGCTCTCTCTTACCTTCCTGCTTTTGATGTTCAGTGGGAAAAGTTAAGAGGACTAACTTGCCTCCCCTTTCTCTTGCAACTACATCTTTCATTCCTCTGCTTCTCATTTCCTCTGTGAATGCCTCGAAAGCTAAGAAACTGCACAACTGAACAACTAGACTTCCACTTCCCCACCCATTCCCTTCCTGAGAAGCCTTTAACACAACCTTATCCGTATCCCTGCCTTCATCACTCAGTAATGCTTCTGCATAAGATTTTTGGGCTCTCTTTCCTTTCCACAGCTTCTTTTGCACCCACCGGATCTCTTCACGACCTACATCACCTCTCCTCGGCTCCCTATTCTTCTGTTGGCCCACTGACTGGAGCTTCTGATACTCAGCACACTTTACCATCAGAGCCTTATTCCTACACCACAAACCATCTGCCTTCTGTATCGCCACTCGTGCAGCTACCTCACAGTTGTATCTAACAAACCTGAATCTGGAATTTGAAACTTTCCTCCTCTTCCCAGGGATGAACACATCTTTGACTAGACCAAACTTTCGGAAAAGCTGGAACAGACCTTGGGGATCCATCGATTCTGGGATATTATCAATAAAAATTGTAATCAAAGCTCCCTCCTTCGACTCTACACTTGGATTTCCCCCCTTCTTCTTCGTATTACTGGGTTCCAACCCCCCCCCCCCCCCCGATCCATTAGAAAAATCTTTTTATGTACCTTTAAGCAGTTTTCATGTAGGATAACATTGGAATCAACAATGTTTTAAATGCTTAAGTCAACTTGTAGGTAGCGTTTGTTATTTTGTTTATATTTACAAAAATTTTATAAATTGTTATTTTGTTTATTTTTAGAAAAACATAAATTACAAACGCGTTTGGTTTGAACAAAATATTTAAAAACGTAAACTAAAAAATATGTTCATTTAGGCCTAAAATATTTATATTTTATTATTTATGACAATGGGATCACACACATTATAATTGAAAAAAATTTTAATTGAAAAAAAAATTAAGGAAAATTTACCCATAAGTCCTAGTTTCTGAAAAGTTGAACCATTTAGTCCTAAAAGTTTTCTTATGCTCCATTTAGTCCCATTTGCATATCAATCTAATGTTCGAAACATTAATCTGATGTTCGAAATCTAATGTTCGAAACATTAATCTGATGTTTGAAACATTGTAATGGGATCTTTCAGCCTATAAGAAAACTTTTAGGACTAAACAGTGTATAAGTTATTAATTTGGGATTTATTGGTGCATCCCCCAAAAATTAATTGAAAAAAAAAAATTTGAAAAACAATTAATTGAAAAAAAAATTATTAAAAAAAATTAATTGAAAAAAAATAATTAAAAAAAAATTATTTGAAAAAAAATGAAAAAAAATTATTTGAAAAAAAATTAATTGAAAAAAAAATTGTTAGTCAAAATTTTAAATTTTTGTTTAAAAACCAACGTAAACTCATTTTTTGAGTTTACGTTTTTTCCTAAAATTTATAAACTGAGACAATCATTTATAAACCAAAAAAATTATCAAATAAGTTTTTATGATAATTTTTTAAATTTTTATAAATATAAACTGAAAACGGAATGGTTACCAAACAGGCCGTAATGTTTTATTTTTTAATAAAATATTAGTTTTTTGCTAACAAAAAAAATATACACTTCAAAGGTGAAATAAGTCAAGATTTGGGGCTCAAAAATTGTTTCCCCTCCCTTAACTGGTACGCTTGATTTACAGATGATAATACTTATCTGAAATTTACGCTACTCTTTATTCCCAAAAAAGAACTAATCCCTTTCACTTGTTTGATCGGTTGGAGAAGGCATACGTAATCGGGGTTTTGGGGTGCTTCAATCTTATTTATTTTTTATATTATTTTAAAAGTAAATTATTAAGGAAAAATTATTGATAAATCCTATTTAGAAGTGTTTTAGTCCAAGAAGTCCATGAAGGAATTTTTTAATCCATTTAGTCCCATATATGTATAGTTTTATTCCATAAAGTCTTTTTTCTTTATTTACACTATTTTCTTGGACACTTATGCCCTTATATTTAATTTTGATACCCTTATAAATATTTTTTGAACGGTTAGCAATTTATGATGTGAACATTCATATTTTAAAATTGACATTGGTAGGAATGTAAAATTGGCCCGTGGACGGCCCGAAACCCGTCAGCGAGCCGAGGCGGGCCCGGCCCGTTGACAATGTGAATATTCACATTGACATGTTAATATTCACATTAATAGGAGTGTAAAATTGGCCCGCGTCCCGTGGCGGCGCGAAACCCGCCCGCAGTCCATGGGCGGCCCGGGGCGGGCCTGGTCCGGGTCGTTGACAATGTGAATATTCACGTTGACATGTTAACATTCACATTGATAAAAGTATAAAATTGGTCTGCGGCCCATAGGCGGCCAAAAGCCCGCCCGCAGCCCGGGGCGGGCCCGGCCCGGCCCGTTGACAATGTGAATATTCACATTGACATGTTAACATTCACATTGATAAGAGTATAAAATTGGCCAGCGTCCCATGGGCTGCCAAAAGCCTGCCCGCGGCCCGGGGCGGGCCCGGCCCGGCCCGTTGACAATGTGAATATTCACATTGACATGTTAACATTCACATTGATAGGAGTGTAAAATTAGCGCACCCCGTGGCTGTCCGAAACCCGTCCACGACCCGTGGGCGGGCCCGGCCCGTTGACAATGTGAATATTCACATTGATAAGAGTATAAAATTGGCCCGCGCCCCAAAACCCGCCCACAGCCCGTGGGCAACCCGGGGCGGGCCCGGCCTATAATATTCCCAACATTTCATATAGAGCCAAACACACCCCTATGTTAAACTCCATTTAGGATATGTAAACCCAACTCCAAACTTGATGGTAGGTGTGACCAAACACCCCATTTCAACACAAAAAAAAAAAAAAATAGAAGTGCAGAATTTTTTTCTTCATTGTCTTCATTCTTCATTCTCTAACTTCTCTCTACTTTCTCTCTCATTTTCCTTTACTTTCTTGGAGGCCAAACACCACACCTTTGCTCCACCATTACACCACCACCTTAACCCACCATCTCCACCACCGCCGGCCACCTTATCTCGCCGGAAAAAGGGTCCGGTCGGCCACTCCTTAAATCCATCCGAAAATTACACAATAGAAGCACCAACTCTAGATTTTTCTTAATCTTTTGAAGAATCAAAGCATGGGGTTTATTTTCTTGATGGATTAGAGACTTGTAATTGGTAAGAGTCTTTCTCTAAAAGTTTAGTTTAAGGTTTTACATATTTTGAGTTAGAGATGATGAAATTTTTGTATTTTAGATCTATTATGATTTGGGGTTTGATTGTTGAATTTTATACTCTCAATTAGTTTCTATGAATGTTTTACATGTTAAAAAATGATCAATTTGATGGCTTTTTGGAGATTAAGATTTTGGGTTAATCTAGGGTTTGAATGTGATGTAAAAATTGGGGATTTTGGTGTTAGGAAATTTATATGTTGAAATTGATTTAATAAATAGTGGATTGGGTATCTCTATGGTCTATGGAGGAATTTTATAAGTGATTGAAGAGATTTTACTTAAGTTGTTGAGTTTATACAAAAATGTTGATTTTTGACTTTTGTAGTTAATTGATGGTGGTATTGTGCATATAAATTGATTGGATATTTACAAAGTTACTAACTCAAAGATGTACAAAGGATGGGTGTTGTGGAGATTGGATAAGTTATTTGTTTTGGGTGACTTGAAGTTGGAGGAGTTCTTTAGCTTGTCATTCCTTAGCATAATTTTATTTAGGATCATTTTTGTAGATGTTGTAATTTTCATTGAAGGCTTTTTCCTAATTTTAGATCCTATTTACTAATTGTTAGGATTGGAGGAAGGCATCTCTACACCTCTTGGAAATTAATTTGTAGAGGTTCAAATCTACACTTTTGCTATTTTTGGAGGTGAGTATACTTACCATGGAAATCACTTTACCTCTATCTTTATTACAAAGTTTGAAAATAATTTTTGAATTAAAGGAAGTGAATGATACATTTCATCATGATATATGTATAAAAAGAAAATCTATAAATTTATTGAGGCCAAGGGTTGAGTTTAAATAAAGATATGATTTCATTTGTATAATGAAGCATTAATTTTTATGAGAATTTATTTAAGTTGAGTCTTTTAAATTTTATGATGATGATGATTGAATGACAATGAAATGTTATGTGAAGGTATTTATTTTATTGATCATATAACCGAATATAGCCTTTGGGGCCACAAGGGCCAAAATGCTTTGGGGTCCTGGGGACCGAAATGTTTTAAGGACCGTAAGGGTCGTTGTATGAATAAGGGGTCCTGGGGACCGAAACATTGAAACAAGAATTGAAGTGCGACGATGACATGAGTTATGTTCCTATGGTTATGTTTTGGGTAACGGTACCGTCACCACCTAAGTCGCGAGGTAACGCGACCCTAAGGCTATGTAGTGGATTGTATGATGGACAGGAAATCTTAATGTATTGAAAAGTTATATTTTTGTTTACTTTCATTATCCAAATGTAATTTTTCTGCCTTATGAGATTCCTTAGAAAAATCTTGATAACGTTTTATGAAAATTGTATTTCATCATTTTTATTTTTATTTGTATAAATTTAAGTCCAATTAAGCTCTTATGTTTATTATCTTTATTTTGAACCCTATTGGAAGGAGCAAGTTTTATAACTCCATGGTATTTGTATACTCATTGGGCTTTAGCTCATTCTTTTAAATAATTTTTTTTTTCAGATTCATAGACTTTTGTGTGGCTCCCCTCAACTTGGAAGACTAGAATTTTTTTTGAAGGATCAAAGGTGGGCATCTTGTGGTTGAGGTTTTGCTTAGGGTCATTCTAGGATGTAAGTTTTTTTTTTTTTTTTTGAAGGAGGTTGGTTGTAAATATTGCTTATGAAGTTGGATGTATTGATGGATTTGTGATTAGTATGTATCATATTTTTGGGAGGAAATGCTTGGGAACTGTCTTGTAGCATGATAATACTTTTTTTTTGTCTTTGAATAGATCATCTCATATATGTTAGGCAATTGAAAGGTCTTATGCACTTTTGGTGATTTTGGTGATGTGATGTAAGAATTATACAGGAACTGTGGTGTAAAGGTGCTATAGCGTTTGAGGTGCACCGTCTTGGCGGGGTTTAGCCTTGCCAAGATTGGGTCGTTACACGGCCCGGCCTGTTGACAATGTGAATATTCACATTTACATGTTAACATTCACATTGATAAGAGTATAAAATTAGCCCGCGCCCCGTGGCTGCCCGAAACCCTCCCACGGCCCGTGGGCGGCCCGGGGCGGGCCCGGCCCGGCCTGTTGACAATGTGAATATTCACATTGACATGTTAACATTCACATTAATAAGAGTATAAAATTGGTTCGCGGCCCATGGACGGCCAAAAGCCCGCCCGCTGCCCGGGGCGGGCTCGGCCCGGCCCGTTGACAATATGAATATTCACATTAACATGTTAACATTCACATTGATAAGAGTATAAAATTGGCCCACAGCCTGTGGGCGGCCCGAAGCCCGACCGCAGCCCGAAGCGGGCTTGGCCCGACCCGTGACAATGTGAATATTCACATTGACATGTTAACATTAACATTGATAGGAGTGTAAAATTTGTCCGCTGCCCGAAGCTCGCCCTTGGCCCGGGGTAGGCCCTGCCCGGCCCGTTGACAATGTGAATATTCATATTGACATGTTAACATGCACATTGATAGGAATGTAGAATTGGCCCGCGGCCCGTGGGCTGCTCGAAGCCCGCCCATGGCCCGGGGCAGGTTCGTTTGGGTCCGGGCCCGAGCATGTCCGAGACCCTGGGCTAAGGCCTAGGCCATCACTTTGAAGCCCGGCCCGGCCCATCGGCCCGCTTAAGGCCCATTCAAAGCTCGGTCCGAGGCCCAGCCCACCTAAGGCACAATGTCTTTTTTTGTGAAAAATAATAAAATTTTGGTAGAAAAAATTAAAAAGAATTAAAAAAAAATGGCCAGGCCCGGCCTAAGCTCGAGCCTAAGCCCAGGCCCACCGGCCCGACCCAAGGCTGTCGTCTTCGGGCCGTGGGCCAATTTTACACTCCTATCAATGTGAATGTTAATATGTCAATGTGAATATTCACATTGTCACGGGCCCGGCCGAGCCCGCCCCGGGCAGCGGGCAGGCTTCGGGCCTCCCACGGGCCGCGGGCTAATTTTACACTCCTATCAATGTGAATGTTAATATGTCAATGTGAATATTCACATTGTCATGGGCCGAGCCGGGCCGGGCTCGCCCCGGGCCGCCCACGGGTTTCGGGCCGCCCATGGGACGCAAGTCAATTTTACACTCTTATCAATGTGAATGTTAACATGTTAATGTGAATATTCACATTGTCACGGGCTGGGCTGGGCCCGCCCCGGGCAGCGGGCGGGCTTCGGGCCTCCCACGGGCCGTGGGTTAATTTTACACTCCTATCAATGTGAATATTCACATTGTCACGGGCCGGGCCGGGCTCGCCCTGGGCCGCCCACGGGCCGCGGGCCAATTTTACAGTCTTATCAATGTGAATGTTAATATGTCAATGTGAATATTCACATTGTCACGGGCCGGACCGGGCTCGCCCCGGGCCGCAGGCTAATTTTACACTTCTATCAATGTGAATGTTAACATGTCAATGTGAATATTCACATTGTATATGGGCCGGGCCCCTACACATTGACGATATGAATATTCACATTGACGGTGTGAACATTCACATTAGGGGTATTTTGGTAATTATGTCACCCATAGGACTTATTGAAACATAAGAAAATAATATGAACTAAATAGAACATAAGTAGATACATTAGGGGTATTTTGGTAATTATGTCACCTATAGGACTTATTGAAACATAAGAAAATAATATGAACTAAATAGAACATAAGTAGATGAAAAGGGTATTTTGGTCTTCTTATCTCAAATAGGACCTAATGGAATAGTAAAAAAGAATATGGGTTGAATGGAACATAAGTAATTAAAGATGAATTTATGGAAAAAGCTCCCAATTATTAATAGGTCTTAATAATTTGAATTAATTTCTACCAAGTCTTATTGAAAATAAATCTTAGTAAAATCGTAATTGAAAATAATTTTTTGTGATAGTTTTTGCATATGTTGTTAAAAATTGACAATTAGTGACTTTTTTTGTCACAGTTTTTATAAATTATCGCTAAAATATACAATTAGTGACATTTTTCTATGACGAATTTTTTAAATTGTTGCTAAAAGTTGAAAATTAGTATTTTTTTTTTTTACAATTTTTTAAACTTTCGCTAAAACTTATAATTAATGACTTTTTTGTGACAAATTTTTTAAACTGTCTCTGAAAATTAGCAATTAGTGACTTTTTAATAGTGTTTAATGAAAAATACTATTAATTATCATATGACGTATTGAACAATAAGCCTAGACTGCCTCTTATTTTAAACAATTTGATACTAATTATCTTGCATTGAAGGAAATAAATGATAGGCATTTTTCTTTTTCCACTCTTCATAAAACCTTTTACTGAGGACAAGTTTGGGTACTTATTAAAATAGTTTTTTTTTTTTTTTTTTAAAAAGTCAATTATTTTCTCTTTTTTTTTTTTTTTTTCGTACGTCTTTACTTAAAAAATTAAAAAACTAATTAAAATAACTAATTCTCAAAACAAAAATCATATAGTGGTTTAGTTATACACTTCAAAGTCTAGACCTAACCTAATTCTTGACCATAATGTAATAAAAAAAAAAAAAAAAATTGATTGTACTATGGTTCCATGATTATAAAAATAATTGTGGGTTTATTGAAGTAAATTACATAAAATTTGGATTAATTTTTTTCTTTTTCAATGCATTTGGGATGATTTCACAACTTGTAGAATAATGTTGGAATCAACAATGTTTTTGAATATGTCGTTGTTAAAGAACAACAATGATTCATCCCCCCTTTTTAGGACCCCTTTGGACCCCCTCTCTCTCTCATTGGTCACATTTTCTTTTTCTTTTTCTTTTTTTTCCTGCTCCTCGAATCACCTATTGCCACGTGGCAAAGGGGTAAAGGGGGTGACCCCCAAAGGGGGTCCCAACCTTTATTCAAAGGAAAACAACAATGATTCATCCCCCTTTTTAGGACCCCCTTTGAACCCCCCCTCTCTCTCATTGGTCACCTTTTCTTTTTCTTTTTCTTTTTCTTTTTTTTCCTGCTCCTCCAATCACCTCTTGCCACGTGGAAAATAGGTTATTGTGACTATCATCATCTCTCCAATTCCCCCAAACAGGTTCAACTATATATGTACATACTTAGAATTTTCCATGTGTGAAAGATTGATGTTTAACTTTGTGGAATATTTGTGGGCGTAGACTCCTAATTGAGTCTTTTTCTGTCCTATTTAACCTAACATGTGTTTTTTCAACCAAATTATTTGGTCTTCGTAGAATAATTACAACTCTCTCTATAGAGAGAGAGAGAGAGAGAGAGAGAGAGAGAGAGATGTGGCTCTATATGTGGGGAAAGTATATGGCATGCCAGCTATGGAGAGGGCACGCAAGAGAAAGATGAGTCTGGGGGATCTTGTTGCATATGTTGGGGAATATTTTGTTTGACTGAGTTTTTAGAATTTATTTTTTAATTTTTTTTGTTAAAATTAGTTTAGTGAAATAAATGAAAAATTATAAAACATTCACTCATTCTCCTACAAGCTTCCAAAAACACCAAATTTGAAGACCAAATTTCTAGAAAATCTAGAGGACAAAATTATGGCAAAGATCATTCAAATAGATCATCTGGTTTCTGTGTTGGTTACTTGCGAACTTTTGATATTGTACTTGCATATGATTGGGTGGTCCTATCAGTGCCAACCTAGTTGGGATTGATTTGTTTCGTCATGATGCGTTTTGCACTCATTTTTTTTTTTCTTCTATATTGATAAAATATCCTTGTTCATCAATGAAGTTTCTTTCTTTTTGTTGATAAAAAAAAATCTATTATAGTGAAATTGAACTGTTCTTATTAAGGAGTTCAATTTCAAAAGCTAGCCAAAGAAACTTTACATTTTCTACTCTTAATATGGTCTATGTACTTAACAACACCGTATATGAAGAAACAAGAAAAATTCAAACCCAAAATTAAGATGAAATGAGAGAATAACATACGATTACATCTATAAGCGACACATTTTAAATTAGTTGTTAAATTCCACATTCAATGTATACTATTTATTTATTTATTTATTTTTTTGTCTTTATCAGCAATGTTCAATGTATATTATAGAAATTATTTCACGCTCCTAGGGCAATACCTCAATGTAGTCACGCCATCACGTAGCCCACCTCTTAATCAGGTGCCCAGGTAACCATACGACTCCTGAGATGCTTGGCATGACCCTGCGAGTAGAACATAATAACAAATTATTATTATTCATATGAAAAGATTATGCTGAACAATAATTGATTCATTTTCAAAGATTTTTATAAACACACTATAATTGAAACAAAGTTTTCATATGCGCAAGAGAAGCAATAAATAGTCCTACTTTGTTATTCATTGTGTTGAAATTAGTATTTTAAATATCAGTCATTACGTATCATATTGGTCATTATCTAATGTAATTTTGACTTTCAATATCATTTTTTACTGACATATCGATTGATTCTAATTGATACTATCTAATATCAGTCAATATATAACCATATTATCGATACTTATATACATATTATAATATTGTTATTAAAATCATGGTTATATATATATATATTTTCTTTCCCTCTTACCCACCCTCTCTCTTTCTCTCTCCCACACAGTAGAAAGACGCATTCTTTTCACTGTAGCTTAATATGCTTTAAAAGAAAATTATTTACAAATAGAATTTTATAAAAAAAATAAAAATAAAAATAAATTCATATAAATAATATGACATTGATATTTTTAAAATTATAAGTCAAAATTATAGCTATTGTAACTTGAAATGAAAGAACAACCGGAAAAAAACATCATTTTGTGTTTATATAGTATTAACATGCTCCAAAATTAAAGAAAGAGCAATAATTAATACTCATAAAATTAAGAGGTGGTTTGGGATGATCTAAATAAGTGTACTTTTTGACTTTTTATGAAATATGGGTTGGGTATGGGTTGGGTTTGAAGTAATGTGATAGAGAGGTGATGTGACTTAAATAAGATGATGTGACTTAAATAAGATAGTGACTTTTTAACTTTTTGACTTTTTTAAGAGATGCCAAACAAGGCCTAAAAGTAACATGCTCATCCTTGAAAGTACTGTCAATCAACTTGAACACAAAACATATGATTCTGGACAAACCCTAAAATCATATATATAAGCATCTAAGGAGCATGTTAAAACAATGATGGTAGATGTTTGGCACGCCAAGATCAAGATGGTGCCCACAACTTTAACCGATACATGTGAGCATCTATTTAGGTCCCACTAAGAGACACTAATTATTTTTTCAAAAATAGGTATGATTTGATTCCAACTGAGAATAATATTGGTTCATTGATAGATTTACTATGATATTCTTTTTTTTTACAAAAGAATCACAATATTGAAAAAAAATTCCGAGACTTAGTCCAGCCAATCAATTCACTATAAAGAATAAAATACAAGTTACCACTTAAGAATCAATTGTAACCGAGTCTACGATGTCTGACGTACTCCTATTGAATCCACGAGCTCTAATAGAGTCTCGGATGAAACCGTCCCTAGCTTTGTTGTAATTTTTGGAACCTTAGAGAATTGTGGAAGTTGCAGCACCTTCATTAGAGTCTTTGATCAGCAGCAAGTCATTATCTAGCAATTATTTTGTGTAATAATGATCGACTAGATTTCCATATTCATCATTATCCATCATGATAAAATTCTGAAATTTCCTTAAATCATTAATACTGAATTTCTTTTCTTTTTTAACTAAGTCTAATTTACCACAATTTTTGCACATCACTAAGATGTCAAAGTTAAAAGTTTTGCCACCACTCTCTATTGTATTCTTCAAAGTACCAAAAAAAACTTTTTTATTTTTGTTATGAGAGTAATTCTGATATATTGAATTGAATGAAAAATACAATAGCATAAGCCTGTATATATAGGCTGATAAGAAACTTAGATAAGTAGATAAGAAGATAGAGATACAATGAGATTAAGATAAGTATAGATAGAGATATATCTACAATACAAATAGAGATAAGTATAATAATATATAGCTAACACCCCTCCTCAAGCTCAAGGTGGTAAGGCAGATATCAACTTGAGTTTGGAGAGGAGATCAGAGAAGCGGCCTAGAAGATGGGCTTTGGTGAAGAGGTCGGCAGTCTGATCAACAGAGTTAACAAAGAGAAGACGAACAAGGCCACTAGTAATATGTTGGCGTATGAAATGACAATCAATCTCAATATGCTTGGTGCGATCATGGAAGACATCATTATGTGCAATCTGAATAGCACTCTGATTGTCACAATAAAGATTGGTGGCAGCAGAATGAGAAACTCTTATGTCAGAAAAAAGCCAACGAAGCCACACAAGCTCTTGAGTAGTGTCAGCAAGAGCACGATACTCAGCCTCAGTATTAAAACGAGCAACAAGAGTTTGCTTCTTGTTACGCCAGGAAATGAGAGAGTTGCCCAAGAAAAAACAAAACCCAGTAGTGGAACGACGGTCAGTAGGATCCCCGGCCCAATTGACATCAGAAAATGCATGCAGTTGTAGAGAAAAGTGGGAGGAGTAGTGAAGACCATGAAACAGAGTTCCTTTGAGATAGCACAAAATGCGAACCAGAGCATCATAGTGTGGAGAACGAGGAGCAGCCATGAACTGACTGACAATGTGAACAGCATAAGCAATATTTGAACGAGTAACCGTGAGATAGACAAGACTGCCAACTAGTTGATGATATAAAGTGCCATCAGTTAGTAGGGAACTGTCAAGGGAAGTAAGACGAGTCTGAGGATCAACCGAAATAGTGGCAGTCTTGCAATCGATAAGACCAGCCCGAGCCAAGAGATCAGAAGTATACTTGGCCTGGGTAAGAAAATAACCAAAGGAATCTTGGGAAATTTCCAAGCCAAGAAAGTAACTAAGCAAACCCAAATCTTTCATCTCAAATTGGCGATTGAGAAACTATTTGAGACTAGAAAGACCCACTGTGTTATCTCTAGTGATAATTATATCATCCACATAGAGTAGAAGGAGAATAGTATCATGCTCCGTCTTACATATAAACAAGGCAGAATCATGGGCACTGGAGAAAAAATCAAAGTCACGAATGGTGGAGCTGAACTTGGCAAACCAGGCACGCAGAGCTTGTTTCAAACCATACAAAGCACAGCGAAGTTTGCAAACTTTGTTTGATGGAACAGAAGAACCAGGAGGAGTTGCATATATACTTCCTCAGTGAGGTCACCATTGAAAAATGCATTCTTAACATCCATTTGAAAAAGACTCCAGTGGCGAGTAGCAGCAATTGCAAGTAAGCTGGAAACTGAAGTAAGACGAGTAACATGAGCAAATGTTTCCTTATAGTCAATCCCATATTCTTGAATAAATCCCGGGGCTACAAGGCGAGCTTTGTAACGCTCAATGGAATCATCAGAATGAGTTTTGAGCTTGTAAACCCATTTACAACTAACAATACTCTTTCCAGGAGGAAGATCAACCACATCCCATGTATGAGTTTTATCGAAAGCCTGCAGTTCATCAGTCATAGCTTATTGCCAAAGAGGGTTAGAACAAGCTTCTCGATAGGAAGTAGGTTCATGGGAGAAAAAGGCAGTGGAACCAACAATAAAATCATGGAGAAGAACAGAATGTTGCCTTACCCGTGTAAAGTGACGCTCTGGTGGAGGAGGAACCTCAATGGGAGGTGGAGATGGAGAAACCTCCACAAGAGCTGGAGAAGGCGTATGACCGTCAGCAGACACAGGATCCTCAGGATGGACGATAGGCGTAGGCGACTGTGGAAGCATGGAGCTAGAATATGCATCAAATTCATTAGAAAACAAGTCTATATGGAAATATCAGTAAAGGCTGGTGAGCGAGGGGACTGTGGTAATTGAAACTTGGAAAGATTGGAGAACATTTTGTGTTCCCAGAAAATCACATGACGGGAAATACGAAGGCGCTTGGAGATAGGATCCCAACAACGATACCCTTTATGTTCCATACTATATCCCAGAAAACAGCAAAGATGAGAACGAGGTTCTAGTTTAGTGTGTTCATGAGGCTGGAGTAGAACAAAACAAGCAGAACCAAAAACTTTAAGAGTGGTATAGTCAGGAGGAGAACTATACAAGCGCTCATAAGGAGAAGTGTTAGCAATTACAGGAATAGGGACACGATTTATGGTGTAAATGGCAGTGAGGGCAGCTTCCTCCCAAAATTTTTTAGAACAAGAAGATGAGATGAGAAGAGCCTGGGTAGTGTCGAGAATATAACGGTGCTTCCGTTTGGCTCGGCCATTTTGTTGGGATGTGCCTACATAAGATCGATGAGATAGTGTACCATGAGCTCGAAGAAAAAAAAGAAAATCAGAATCCAAGTACTCTTTAGCATTATTAGAATGGAAAATCTTAATAGTATGAGAAAACTAAGTGCAGACCATGGCAGAGAAATCATAATAAATCTGCTTAAGTTCAGAGCGATTTTTGAGAAGAAAAAGCCAAGTATAGCGAGAAAAATCATCAACAAAAATCACAAAGTATCTTGACCCCCCCATGGTTGGTGTGGGGGAAGGTCCCCAAATATCAGAATGTACAAGATCAAAAGGAACAGTAGAAATAGAAGTACTTTGATTAAAAGGTAAAGCAGGTTGTTTAGCAATTTGACAAGATAAACAATCGACATCTTCAAGATGGACACGACCTAACTGACCACTAGAAACCAAAGGTTTCAAACGACTAAAAGAGACATGTCCTAAGCGACAATGCCAAAGATGAAAAGAAGACATAGTAGATGCAGTAGTAGAGGAAGCAATGGAAGCAACAGTAGATGTTTTATGTGGAATACGAAGATGTAGAAGCTCGAACAGACGTCCATGCTTACGGCCTATCCCAAGGATCTGTCTTGTCTGAAGGTCTTATACCAAACAACCATTAGCAGAAAATGTAACGGTTAGACCAAGTTCACATAACTGACCAACAGAGATAAGGTTCAATTGAAGAGTAGGAATGTGATAAGTATCAGAAAGAGACACAGTGGAAGTAGCGATTGGGCCAATGTGACTAACAGACATATGAGAACCATCAGCAGTGTGTATAGGGGGAACAGAAGATGATGATGAGAAAGAAGAAAACATAGTGGAGTCAGAAGTCATATGATTATAGCATGTGGAATCAAAATACCATGAAGAGTTACTTGAGGTCACTGAAAGAGCAGTAGAGGGGAGAGTACCAGATTTGGCGAACACCTGGTTGATGATGGAATCAGTGGAGTGGTGAGTAGAAGAACCCTCAGAGGCAACAGCAGCAGAGCGAGAACCTTGGCCAGAATTGGACTGGTATCAGAGCTAGGTTAAGAACCTAGTAATTTCACTTCACCGGCGGGCGGCAACCTCACCTTGGCCGCCCGTCAGACCTCAACCTATTCCGCTGTCATGTTTTCCTTTCAGTATTGCTTCGTGGTGATCTTTGCCTCTATTCGTTGGTTTATTCCTATCCCAAATATCTCTACCATATATATATATTTTTTGTTTTTTACTCGTAATACTTTTTTTTTTTTCCCCCTCCACTATCTCTTTCCCTCTGCTTCAACCTCAAATTGGTTTCTATCTTTAAACTTATTTGAGTTTGAGAGGGGGTATTATATCTATATCATGGTGAACACGATTATACACCATGCAAACCACCTACCCGCCTCCTTTGGCGCACAATCCAAGCCGTACTCTTTGGCGCACAACCCAAGCTGCCCCTCTCTGGCGCATAATCCAAGCCGTTTTCTCTGGCGTACCACCAAACTCGCCCCCTAGTGCACCATCCAAGCTGTCTCTTAGCGCACTCAATCATCTGTTGCCATCTTCGTTCAGCACCACGTCATAAGTTATGTGTGTACCACGCTTGCTGGTTCAACATCTAGTCTATACAATGGTCCGGCATGACCCCGTAAACTATCCCGGCATTGATTCCGGTTAGCTCTTACATCGGTCCGGCATGACACCTTTAAACTGTCATGACATTGATTCCGGTTAGCTCTTACATCGGTCCGGCATGACCCTTTTAAACTGTCCTGGCATTAGTTCTAGCTAGTTCCTACAATGGTCCGACACGACCATAAACTGTCTCTCAGCATTAGTTCCAGCCTGTTTCTATATCAGTCCGGCACGACCTTAAATTGTCCTAACATTAGTTTCAACCAGTTCCTACAATGGTCCGACACGACCATAAACTGTCTCCCGGCTTTAGTTCTGGCCTTTGATCTATTTCAGGCGCCTTTGCTTCCGTTCGGATTTTACAATCTATTTGCCTTTTATTTTATTTAGTTTTATTTCGTGTTTTAGTTTCTCTCTCCAAACTCAAGATGTCGGCTGATGAGGGCTGACGTCAGTGGCTGGAGATGAAGGGAAATGGCTGAGGAAGCCGGGTAGAAGCCAAGGCAGGGGGCTGATGGCGGCTGATGCGGAAGCCGACGGCCAAGCCGAGGTCGAATCGGCTGAGGCAGCAACCGAGGGACCGAAGCCGAGGGAAGCTGGCCCTAGCTGAGATGCGTACAGAAGTGTGCTGCGAGTGAAAGTGACGTCAATCAACGCGCTTCACTTTGGGAGGCGTGTGAGGGCGCGTAGAAAGGCTGATGATGGTGATTCTGGCGTCGTTGTTTTCATCTTGAAGAGGTGAAGAGGCTGGTGTAGTCCAAATGTGAAAATAGTGATGGACGAGAAACGCAGAACCCAATAAAAACCAACGTGAGACAGAATCAAAGCTACCAGACCAATAAAACAAAATAAAAAAAAAAGTGATAGAGAAGAAGAAGAGACTAGGAGAGAACCCAATGCTCTGATACCATGTTATGAGAGTAATTCTGATATATTGAATTGAATGAATAATACAATAGCAGAAGCCTATATATATAGGCTGATAAGAAACCTAGATAGGTACATAAGAAGATAGAGATACAATGAGATTGAGATAAGTATAGATAGAGATATATCTACAATACAAATAGAGATAAGTATAATAATATACAGCTAACAATTTTAATTCTATAATTCCAAACACAACTTAAATTTTTTTTAAATTTTATTAACAAGAGTCTTTAAAATATATGTTAAGAAGCTGAAAATAAAATGTGCTTAACATGTCGCATGTTAAAAAGACATGTTCTTTAAATCATTAATGGTCCTTGCAATGATTTGAGTTTTATTCGCAATGATTGTTCAAGAATAATTTTTCACTTCCTTTTGTTTTTTTCGCTCTCTTTTGGTGGAACAGGTGACTGAGGTGCCCATTCACAATTGATATCATCAAAGATCCATTTCACAACACCAACAATTGCAATAATATCTTTCTAATAATTTTACAGTAATTAAGATTATTGTAAGATTATCCATTTAAATCACTATTGACTATATTTTAGACTAACCACCTACTTAAATTACATGAGTTCAATTACAGATTAATCATTTTGTACTATTTACTCATAATAAGAATGGGCTCACATGTCATCACTATGTGAACCCCACTCCCATTGTTAAGAGATGATAAAATATACTGTAAAAAATGATGTGCGTCTAATCTTTTTCTATTACAAAACTACTACAAAAATGATTATTGCATAAAATTTTGGTACACCAACCAACAGAGTCAATCCTCTCTGCTTTGTCTTTTCCACTTGGTTTATCAGAAGATGGGCCAAATCAAGGGTAACCAAAACCTGTGAACTCGGAAATCATAGGCCCATCAAAAAGGCCTCAATTCTATAGAGGTAAGCTACAGACTTCACTCTGGGCTCAATGAAACATATGCTTTTTCACAACTATTAAATTATTTATGAACATATGCCTCTAAAGTCTCGACTATAAGCATTTTAGAACAGGGAACGGAGGATGTTGGGTCACTTTTCTGTAGTCACAATCTATTTAGATCTGTTGGTCACATATTTAAATTCAACAAAATATTATTATTTAAGATTTTTGATAAAGAATCGTTCAACATAATGACATGATAGTAACCTTTTTATAAATAAAATAAATCATTTTAAATCATTACTCTTAATTTTAAAAGAGAATCAGGAAGCATATCTAGATGACTTGGGGAACATGAACTTCTTAATCCATCATGGCCAACCAAAAAAAAAAAAAACCAGCTACCTCCGTGCTCAAGTGGAGTCTCAAAACTCTAATAAACAGGCAAAATATTAGATCACCTATGCAGACATAGCTCCCGCAGACATTGAAACAACCACAAAGCAAATTGATCCAATGTGAAAAATGGTCGCAACCAAGACACATGCATTCAATAACACCATAATCATTCGCATGTGAAGAAACATAACATTTCATTTTCAGATCATGTGAGCCATAGTCTTATCCCACATCAAAGTAACTATCGACCAAAACATAGCTACATTGGTATCATCCTATAACAGATTTCCTGAATTGTTCATTTTCCTGACATTTACCGTGGTCCTCCCAACAGTACCAGTCCTGATGAATACAGATGGTGATGCTAAGTCTTGATGAATAAAATTAAGAAGTATGACGGGTGTAAAAGGGGTGTAAAAGGGGTTACAGACACGAAAAAAACCCAGATCAGACACGTGTATTTCACCTTGCCACGAGCCTACAAGCGTGAGAGATCGTCTACGCTTTAAGCACTCATTTCCCTACCTGCACAAGATCAACCCTTTTTCTGATATAGACCTATTGGCATGAAGAGCGTTTTCTAGAATTGTTTTTGTTATTTGCATTACCTTGGTCAGAAATTATCATTTGATAAGAGGGAACTGATCAGATTTTCTAGCCTTTTTGCACCAGCAGTTGGACGAACAACTGTGATATTACCCACAACAGAGCATGGATTGGTCCCATTTTCTCTGCTTCCTATGCACCACCCACCATGAACAAGCATGTCTTGACCACGAAACAAGAGTTCAGAGTCGATCTTGTCAAGCACCGGATCGTCCTGGTGGAACTTCCGGGCAAACGGAGCGTTACTGTCGACCATCTTCAACATGTCTTCGATGGTGAGGTAGTGAGGATGTTACTTTGGAGGGTTGTCCTAGGATATGAAGTGTAGGTTGCTGTTTTTTTTTTATCAGCAAAGAAAATCTTTTATTAATGAAGAAAACACACATTACATATGAGATAACATCAACAAGGAAGAGAAAGAAAAAAGGACAAGAAAAGAAACTGAGCATAGTGTTGGTGAGAAACCAACACTAGCTCACAAGACCACAAACACTTGAAGCCAAAACCCAAAAACTAGCTAACAAAGCTTATAACCCACTGAAAACTCCAGCTAAGCTTACTTGAAGCCATCCTTCAACCTTTTAAGACCAAACCCTCCTATTTGGATCTTTCTTTGTTCTTTAGCTCTGGTTCCATAATCTTGTTTAGGACATCATCTTCTTTTCCATTGAAATTGATGCCAAGAGATGTACCTAATTGTATAGTGGCTTTAGCTTCATTGAGGAGAAGATTGTTTGGACTAGTAACACCCTCAGACAGATCTGAACGTGCAATTGCGGCTGTTGCTGGTCTGAAAATGACAGACCTAGAAGTGTGCTTACTGACTGCTGCAGCTTTCTGCCCATAAAGTCTAGCAAAGTTGGTGAACCCTTCTAGTTGAACCTTCTTTTTTCTTTTCCTCTTCTCATTCCGTAGGAGTTTTAGGACAAAAGCATGTTGCCTAACTAAGCCTGACTGATTAAGGCTCAGAAGGCCCTTCCTATTTAGATTCTTACTAAGAGCTTGTGCCAAATCCACTTCAAGATTGATACCAAACCCACTTCCATCATGAGATCCACTGAAGCTTTTGATAAAACCAGGTATAGATACTTGCTCAGCAAAATGATTTGGGCTGTGCACTGACTTCTCCAATATGGTCTCCTCGATAACTGTGTTTACCTCTTCACCCAAATGACAATCATTAGACCCTGTTGACAATCATTAGACCCAAATGCCTAACTAAGTGTAGGTGTTTGTTGACAGTGGTATTGTGAAATGTAAGATTTAATAATACATGTAACCATAATAATAATGTAGAATTAAATTTCGCAGGATCTTGAATTCAATACAACTCAAGAATAAAACGAACATACCTTTGTCAGTTATTGAATTAGAAAAGTTGAGAAAATACCTCTAATTGTTGAACCTTGAATTCTTGGCTCACCTTCTTCTCTCTGTCTCTCTTAATTAGAATGACTATAAAACTTAGAGTAATGGAATACTTATCAAAAGAAGGGGAGTCACCTATCCTTATATAGAGGAGAGAAGAGGGCCAGATGAACTCTATTTGAAGAATTCCTGTCTATCAAGGTTTCCTTCTTGTCTTAGAAGAGTGATTATATTAAAATTCTAATTACTGAATTTTATATCAAATATTGGCTTTATCTAATTGTGGAGTCCAAATAAATTAAAACATGTAGATATATGTAGGCTATTAGGCTACACTAGAAAATAAATCCAACATGAAATTCTTGAGCATTACAAATGACGATGTGGAAATAGCCTTCTGGGGAGGAGATGAAGTTTGCATAGTACAGGAGGACTGTTCAAGGTAAGTTGTCCCTGTAAGATTATAGGATCTATATACTAGAAATCAAAACACTATGAATATAAGTAACTACTAAAATATAAACTCAGATACATACCGTTTGATTCCGTTGTTGTCTTAAGTTTTGCTTTTCTTTGAAAGAATATGGCATTCACAATTGGAAAACCTTAGCACCAGCTCTTCCCCTCCTTCTCCTAATCTTTTTGTTGTCTTTTCAATGGGGTTGACAACCCTTTGATCTACATATATATAGATATATGTAAACCCTAATAAGGATAGGAGAGGGGACTGGGCCTAAATAAAACAATTACTGGGCCTTCCCATTAAGGAACCCAAATAACTTAAAACAGGCCTTACACCTCCATATCACATATCCACATAGAAAATAATATATACACTAAGGGGTTGTTTGGGGTGTCCTAAATAAGTGTACTTTTTGTCTTTTTGGACTAAAAAATTGAGGTTGAAAATATGGATGTTTGGGTTAACTTTTTGACTTTTTATGGAAAAATGTGTAATAAAAAATTGTAAAAATTGATTTTTAGGGAAAAATTTGAATTGGGAGTTGTGCAGCTGTAATTGTTGACTTTTGGTGAATAGTGTTAACTTTTTAACTTTTTGAGTAACTTTTTGGCTTTTTGACTTTTTTACAAGTTCCCAAACTTGGCCTAAGATGACCATGGCCCAAACTTTATGGATCACAATAATAATTTTGGGCTCATGTCAGTCAATCTATCTGAATCACGTTTAACCTGTTTTTTACAAACCAAACAAAATATAGTCAATGACAGCCTAATGAAGAATAAATTCTTACATTCTCCTACTTAGGCAACATTAACTACTACTTTAAGAGAATATTTTATTTAAGAAAAAATGACTCTCGGGTTAAACAACTTTAGTGGCCACATAAACATGATTCAGAATAGAAACATCTCAGCACAGAATCCCGTTTAATGAGAAGTATTAATATCGAACTGTAGCGGTAATTATGCTATTGAACAATATAACACCTTCCACAATTACAAACACTAATAACTCACAAACATGGATTCCTATATGTGATAAAGTGTAGTGTGGAATTTCATCATAATTGATCCAAAAATTATATAACATGCTAATTCCATATTCAGTTCTCTGTATGGTCTTGACAAGACCCTGCAAGGAATTTGATTCCATTTTACACTTTCAAAAGAAGCTTTTATTCTTCTAAACCGAGGTCTTTCATGCTTTAAACCAAGAATTATACTTTATGGATCCATATACACTTCTAAACCAAAGTGTTAATCTTTATATCTCAAAATTAAAATATAACTGTAAGAGCTTATATAAAAGGTATACATATATGACAATTACCATTTATGTTTACACACACATAACTATAAACAAAATGTAAATAAACATATTAAACTTTATTAATTGAAATATATCATAGATAATATTCACGGGTAAAAAATTTCTTTAACCAAGCACATAAAAAATGTAACCAATGACAGAGACTATATATCATCTGAGCAACTTCCAAAGTTGACATTATACAACCAATAATATTAACATGATTAATTCTTCTATAGCCAATTGTATAATCTTTAATTCTCTATAAATATCATGACACTTTATGTGTTTCAACCCAATGGTCAAGGCTTAAATTAAAATAATAATTGTCTAACAAACTAATTGCATATGTACCAAGTTTAATTCAAACTTCATAATTCATTAAACTCTCACAACACTAGCATACAAGACATTCCTCATGAACTTTTTCTCAAAATCATTTTATGAATACTGAATGTTACTTAATTAATCTCGATCATTAAGAAGAGCAACGTAAAGCTTTCAATTCTGCATATTAAATTCAGTAAAAATGTGATCTAGGTATGCTCTTTGAGATGAGACAAATAATTCTCTAAGTTATTTTTCAAGTATCTCAATGCCAAACACATAAAATACTTTATCAAGATATTTTATATCAAAAATTTATTAACAACGATATCTTCACATCAAGTATTAATTCGAAATTATTACTAATAAGTAAAATTCCATCGGTATAAAGGATCAAGAAAAATAAATTGCTCCCACTGATCTTGAGATGTATGCATAAATTAATAGTATTATCCATAAAGCCAAGTAATAATATTTGGTGAACCTTTAAATATCATTACTCAGAAATTCGTTTAACACTACAACAAAACTAACTATTCACGGCATCTTGTTTACGACATGCATTAAATGCATGTCGTAGTTAGTACATTCTACGGCATTTTTTTTTTTTGCAAGCCGTTAATGTTTTGTCAATAACAACATACATACCATGTAAGTCGTTGATTCATATATTTATAGCATGCAAAAGTATGCTGTAAAAAATGGATGTTTTTACGACTTACAAAAATATGCCGTAAAATATTTGTACTTAAGACGACATACATTTCATGTTATAAAATATTATAACTTTACACAGCATGCATTAACATGTCGTGAAAACTTTTGCAAGCAAAAAAAAAAAAAATTCAATTCAAAATTTTTTTATGGCATGCAAAAGCATGCCGTAAAAAATGTATATTTTCACGGCATATAAAAATATGTCATAAAATATTTGTACTTAAGACGACATACATTTCATGTCGTAAAATATTGTAACTTTATACGGCATGCATTAGCATGTCGTGAAAACTTTTATTAAAAAAAATTTCAATCCGAATTTTTTTTTTTTGATTTAAAAAAACTAACAATTTCCGACAAAGCTTCTCACCTTACATTTTCCTAATTGAGGACAACGTAAAAAACGTTATTTTATAATTTAGTGTCTCTGTTAAGGGATAATTGCACCCAGTGGGATTTTGAGAAAAAAATTACATATTCATGAAAAAGTTTATAATTTTAATAATTAATATTTATATGGTTTCTCATTAATTTGTAATTATTTTTTTTAAAATTACCTTGATTTGATATTTTTCCTTCTTTTAATAATTTATTTATTTTTTACTTTTTTAGATGTGCCTAATCCGAATACAATTAAAAAATATAATATAATATAATATATATGAAATGTATTAAAATTTTTTTTTTGAATTTAGTGATTTTTTAAAAAAATTAAAAAATATTTTTCTTTTAAGTATATGTAAATTATTTGAAGTTAGAAAGTAAAAAAAAAATTTATTTAGAATATTTAAAAGCTTACTCATAACATTGCCCCGTTACTCTCACTCACTCTCTTGTTCTCTCTCTCTCTCTCAGCCCTCTCTAAACCCTAATCTCTCTCAACCGATCGAATCAACCTTCTTCAGCCCCGTTTGATCTAATCTCAGAGCGATTGGTGATTCATCTCAGATCCAATCTCAGAGCGATTGGCAATTTCGATTTTGAGATTTCGAAGCTCCACCGCCTACACCATCTGCACCGGCGAGGGGAGCGCCACCATCGTCTACTAAGGTGAGCACTACCGTCTCTCTCTCTCTCTCTCTCTCTCTCTCTCTCTCTCTCTCTCTCTTATTCTTCGATTTTGGCTATCAATTCCAAAATGTAAGGCGATTTTCATATTCTGTTTTTTGTTTTGATAGATTTTATTGCGATTTTTCTAAAAATTTGCTACACTTATCAGTGATTTGTGGCGAAATCACAACTTCTTTGCTCTTTATTCTCTCACTGTTGCTTACTGTGTCTTTTCTTGATTTCAAATTGCATCAATCTCCCAATTTTAGGATTCATAGATATCTCTTTTACTCCGTATGAGAAATTTATTTTATCTGATTCAATAATCATCAGTCTTCGAAGCTCTCTGTTTTGATATCTCGCAATCGATGGCTTTATTAGAATGTATAAAGCATTTGATTCAGTTGGGATGGCTTTATTTTATCTGATTCAATAATCGATCTCTGTTTTTCAAAAAAGCTTTGACTCAATTAGAGGCTTAGATGGATGAATTAAGTGTAGAGTTTGTTGCTGATGGAGACAGATGGAAGCAGCTATGGCTGGTTCAAGTTGAAGGAATGGTTAATTGTGATAACAATGAAACTGTTTCTGAATTATGTCCCAGATTAGATGTTGATGGCTTTAGAAAATAAACGACTTTTAGGAAGTGAGACAATTACCTTTTTTAAGTGCTGATAGACACAAGAGTTTATAATATATGAGAGCAACAAAGCTGTTTTAGAAAATGACTTTTGGGAAGCATGACAGTTATGAGTCATTTAGCTGAGCTTTATTATTGCTAACCAATCAGGAAACAATGTCTTTTAGGGACTTGAGACCAGGTTCACTAATAAATTACTTGTCATTGATATCAAACAACTATGACTTTTCTATAATAAATCAACTTATATGTATCTTTGATTATCTCCCACAAATGTATGAACTTGTGGTTGAGTGGTTGTAATATTGTGTGTAATATTGTGTGTAAAACTGGAAGATGTATGAACTTGTGGTTGACTTTTCTATAATAAATCAACTATGACTTGAGACCAGGTTCACTAATAAATCAACTTAGAATGTACATTAAGTCGTAGACATATCTGGCCATCCAAAGATTGGAGCCATTGTGGAACTGACTGAACCAAGAGCCCTTCACAAGCTTGGCATACCGGTCAATGGTGATATTTGTCGTGCCCTCCGCCATTCTACTTCAGTGTTGGCAATTATCTTCCATCACATCTTAGTGGATTGAATTCAACTAGTTTCTCTCTTTACTGCAATTCAAAACAATCAAGATTTTAGGACATTAGAGAGTAGCATTTTTTGATAGGTGGGACAGCATTCATGGAATACCAATGAGTAACCAGTTTAAACTGCTAAGATAAGCGAACTTTGAAGGACTGAAACTGAAAATGCATGGGGCAGTGTTACAAAGGTTTGTTTTTATACATGTCATCAGAAATCAAATACACATGGAGATGGGCCAGAGCTAACTATGCTTTAGCAAAACTGCCCTTTGGACAGAGCAACTTACACTCAACTCACCTATATATCAGAGTGATGTTATTTAGTTTATGATACCAATTGTTCTTAGCAAAACGAGGCTTGCCCAAGGCTTCGCTTGTAATTGGCGTCCTTAGTGGTGGCGTGAGTTTGAGTTACAAAAACATAATGGAGAGAAAACTGCATACATCTTACATTGAAGATGATTGGAACAAATGCATTAGAAATGAGAGGATCAAAATTTAATCCAAGCCTAGCAAGGTAGGTGGAGGCATAGGAATGACAGTAATCAAACTAGCAAAGAACAGAAAGAAGAAAAAAAAAAAAAAAAAAAAAAACAAACAAAGGACAGCTAATGAAAGTGATTTTATCTTTTATGCACATGGCTGGGACTTGTCAACTGTACTGTGCTGTGTTGGGGTTGGTGTCTAATTATACAGTAAATTAAGTCAAAAAGTACTAGCAACGCTATTTTGTCTTGTGGCTCTATCCTCTGTCTTCATAGGAGATTTGGCCCATGTTGAGAGAAATCAGTGTTACACTCACCCCAAGTCATATCTCTAGTGAACAACCAATACTGCTCTGCCAATGGCAGCTTACAACTATCTTGATCATTTAAATTTCCACAAATTTAACGAAATTAATTTAAGTTCTCTCAACAAACGCAATTGTTTTGATACCCTCTTCAATTTTCATTATACAAAGCCTAAACATGTTTGAGAGGTTTTATTTTGCAAATGGGATTTGGGTCTGAGGCTCGCTGTAGTTGGAAATTTAAGAACAAGATTGAATCATTTGAATCATGTATGAAATGATTTAAGCCAATCAAACTAAAGTAATTTACTATTTCCCTTGTCCTATCTATCTGTCCTACAATTTCAACAAGGTGTCAGTATCCAGAAAATGAGAAGTAATTTGAACACAATTTCACTATGCATATTCCCAACAAAAATTAGTCGAAAATACTAGATGTTTAATAACTAAAGTTCACCTCCTGGTCTGAATTGTATAAGCCCAAAATTTTCTAGTCTTTTAGCTGTATCCTCGGAGAAAGCCCTCACCCAAAATGATAAAGTCTCCCTTGCCAGCTGCAGGACATAAATATTTCACAAACCTAAAATTAATGAGGGGCTCAAATATCCACAATGCAATAGCAGCATAATAAATGCATTAAATATTCCAAAGTTATCACCAAAAACTTTCAGGAAAGAAGCAATTGGGTATAGACCTACTACAATTGGTCATGTAGTTAGGTTTAAATGCTGATGTATTGCTTATCCATAGGAAATATACATGCAAGTCTGTGCAGGCAACAAAGTTTGACTAGTTAAATTTTGACCAAAATTTGAAGTCACAATGTTCATCGAAATGCAGATAATTAAAATGAATGCGAATCATGCACACTTTTCTAGAAACATTAGTAAAAGTACTTGTGAAGCATATGGTATGATAATTAGTACTATGTTAGTTGCCTTCATTCAAAGTTATCCCAAATTAGTAGTTTGTTTAATATATATATATATGATTTTTAAAGTTTGTTTGACAATGTACCAAATAAGTGCACTTATTTGTTTATTTATTATAAGTTGTCACGTCATTTTTTTATTTTTCTATATTAAGTGTATCTAAAAATTTTAAAAATAAGAATGGGTTATATTTGTTTTTCATTTACTTCTTGTTTTTCATTTGTAGAGACTTCTACATGATGCAATTGGGTGCCATGTTTTTACTTTAAGGAGAAATTGTGCCTATTTTTGGTGCTGATCATTAATTATAAGACATTAAGGTTTAATGGATTAGGTGGATGCTTTTAGGAAAAATATTTGGTAGGTTAAGACCTAAAATTATCATTGTAATAGTTGCAATACAAGCCAAGGCATTTGCTTTAGGATCTTTTTTCTGACTAGGGGTTAATTTCATCATAATATGTTACGGTGTATGACATGGCGATGGAACTGGATAGTAGTATTTTGTCTTTATGATAATATTAGAAGTAAACTGAAGTGCTCACCTCTTTTCCCTTGTCTGGCCATGGGATGACAAGAAAAAAGCTCATTTATCTGCAATTGAAGTGCTTGGTAGCTAGGGGATCTTAGTTTTCAGTTGTTTGGTGTGTTGTGTGGGTGTGTGAATACCGTGTTCAACGTATGGCTTCCCTGGCTGGATCTGTTTCTTAGTCTTAAGTTTATGCGTATAACAGACACATTTTTTTTTTATATATTTTGATTTTATAAGTTATCACTATCTTTTTTTTGTAGGAAGTGGTTTTGTTTTTCCTTGTTTACAGGTTTATTTGTGGAACACCTTTGAGATCTAGTTTTTTAATGGCTCAATTACTGGCATGATTAATTTAGTTCAGATATGTTTTCAACATTAAAAAAAAAAAGAGAAAAAAAGAAAGAATATTTTCAAATGTTTTGATGTTAACATTTTCTTGTGGTATTGTGTTATGCTTCTAGGGAAATGGTCTCCTGTAAATTCTGGATGTTGCTGGCTCAGATTTCTTGCTGTAGAAGCATTAAGTTTTCATTTGATATAATTTCAGGGATAATTGTGGCTTCTTGTGGTTGTAAATAGCTTAATATTTTCATTAATGTACCTTTGTTTGGTTGTTTTTCTGTTGATACAGTTTCTGATTAGAAGTTTATTCACTTGAGCAGGAATGGTGATGATGATTCAGTAGCTAAAATAAAGGCCGCTGAAGATGCCCTGCAAGAAAAGGAGAAGGTAATATTTTTTTTACTGTATATCATAACAATCTTTAGGCTTTTTGGTATTTGGAGTGGCACCTTGATGTGTTGATACTGTGGGCCTTAGCCTCAACTGGAGCAGTTGATAAAGGAGAAGATCTACTCAAGGGCTTGAGATTCAGGTTAGGAGGATCTTGCCGAACTCCTCTTTAGTTTCTCGCACATATTCAGCATTTAGCTTTCTTTAACAGTGCTCTCTCTTGCCGTGCAATCCCATAATTTTGTTCTGTTTTTGTAGAATTTCTAAGATGAGCAAGAAGAAGCAGCAAGCAATGCAGAGTGGAATGCTGGTTTGTTTCTGTTGTTTTCTTTTGCCTTCATAATAATAATGTTTCAGGCCTTTTGGCTGATTTTTTTAATCCCTGTTTCTGTTTTCATCAAAAGCTTCTGTACCAATGATTTTTCCTCAGAGGCTAGAATAGATATTTAATTGAAGGAAAATTAAATAAACAGAATTTTTATTCAAACCCTTCAACCGAAATGATGTGACAGTGGTATTCTTGAAATTATAAGCTACAATGATGGGTGTTTTAGTTTGAGATAAAAAGACCATAAGAGGCCACACCATTAGTATACAAGTTTTATTAAGAAATTATATTTACCTTTAATTGCCAATTGAACGGTACTTCACCTTTTTTGTCTTAGCTTGCAGAAGCTGTATACGAGTATGGAAAAGGCAACTACAAAGAGGCATTGGAATTGCTTGGCCCAGATTTTGAAGCCAACAACTTTAAGGTACTATTATGAATAATGTGAAATTAAGTTCTATGAATATTTATAGTTAATCTTAATTCATATATTTTTGGGGAAAAAACATGTGGGTTTACTTCTTTATGCTAGACAATTGGCGCATCTGATGAACAACTTGATGTCTTCAACGAAGTTTGGTATGTTATGCTGCTGAATACTGGACAAGTTATTAAGGGTACATTCTTTATTCTTGTCTCATAATCTCATTTGAACTCCACGATAGTTTATTTCTCACTGGGTTGTTTTCATGTGTAGCGATCGAAGTCATTGGGAAGCGCATAAAGATGAGGGAAGGTGCTCCATTCATGTGGCGCCTACTGGTACATCTCTTCCATTTTTTTTATCATGAGTTACATATTTTTAGCTTTAAAATATTTAATGTGTGGCCGATGCAAACATACCATTGGATATACATTGTTGTGTTGTTGATTCAGGAGAGAGGTTATGCCATGGTAGGGAGGCCGGAAGCTACTACTGTTGGAGAGCAGGCAAAGTGTTTGCAGACTGCTTACTTCAAGTAAAACTGGTACATATATATATGTATGATAGTCCAACCTCTTGCATAGGCAGGTCAGTTAGCTAACTAATTAAATTTGATTTCTCTATGTGATGCACAATCATAATGGCACGCGAGAAGGCCTAGTAGGACTTCAAGTTCAGTTTCATATTTGGATTTTATTGCTCATTCTGTTCATTATCATAGGCCTAGAGGGTATCAGTTTGCTTCTCTCTCAATGTCTATGAGAAGTTACGTTCTTATATCTTGGTGGTTAGGTAGATAAATATTCATTTTCACTTTAAAATGCATGGAACCATCTGTGAAACTTCAAGTGATAGAGCCATAATACCGTTACGATGATATAGAAGGCACACCTGTGTCTCACGACATATTGACTCAAATTCATCCTGTGAATAAAAAGACACAAGTTAGTAGTCAACTTACAGCTTACAAATTGGAACTTATAATCACGTTGAATCAACTCTAAAGTCTAATGTGTACCACATCATAATTTATTCATAGTTATTTCTATTAACAAAACAACTGCTGGAAGCATAACTATTCCTCTTTCTGCATAAAAGATATACCAAGAAAAGAAGAAATGCTTACAGTTGCAAAATAACTCAAATGACCTAAGCAGGATAATCCAAGGCATGCTAAACAACACTAGCAATGCATTCTAATGATGAAAATAAAAAATTAGAGAGCTAGCACAGACCTGCACGGACATTGACTGCACATTGTAGTTGTTACATAAATAATTAAGAACCTGAAAAAGTAAACAGCACAACATGGTATATTAGTCCAAGCTAAATTTAAAAGGGAAAGTAGAAGGTATTTAAAAGATAAACAATGACAACAATGCCTCTTTTAATGCAGTGCTGAAAATCTATAGTTATAAACTAATGCTACAGGGCAAAGATGAGATCTTCAAAGCTTATTTAACACCATGGATTTTTCGCTTTGCTTCCTTCTTCCAACCCCAAAAACTCTAATGCTTTTGAAGCAACCTGACAATGCAAAAGGAGATGATTAATAGACTCATCCACTTTTTTCAAATGCAGCACCAATTGGGGAGCACCTTTGGCCCCCACTTATCAGTAGTCAGTATCACTTCCAAAGCTACAGTCACGTTAAGACACCTCAGCTGCTAGATGATCTTGCAAGGGAAGACAATGTGTGGCCTGGGGCAAGCAAAGAAGCTTATAATATGACCTCACTGCAAATTTTCTGGTCCTGTTGCCCCTCCATGATACAACATCCACACTGTCACCAAGCACACCATTAGATAATGGGTTTCATGGTGGTTCAAGTTAAAGAAATCTTGTGGGTTTATTTAATTTTTTATTTTTTATTTTTTTGTGGATAAGAGTAGGAGGAATGCTGCAAAGTTATACGAATATGGATTAGAATTTGCTTGCTTGCAGATGTGTCAAATTGCAGGATTTTCAAAAACCCAAATCAAAGTTGTATGACTTTTGGTGACAAGGAAACAGGTTCAACTCAAAGTTGTATGATACATGGTAGCTACTTTGTTTAGTTGAATCCTTTCTTTTAAGCCTGATTATTCATAATTTATTGTTGTTAAATTTTCTTATTAACAATTGAATCTTGAAATTGTCAACTAGCAAGATGATTGGAGAGGTACTTTATTTCTCATTTAACATAAAATTGAATTTATAACCAATTGTTGTCCACATTATTTCTTATTTTTCCTTATGTATTGCACAGAGTTCAAAAAAAGCTGAGAAAAGAATTAGAAAGGAGCGTGAAGCTATAATTGCTGCGACAATGGATGAAAGAAGAAATGCATCATTCAGAATTTTAGATGAGTGTTCTACTTCTCCACATGTTGAATCACATGTTCATTCTTTTGGACGAAATATTGGACTAATTGATTTACGATTTGTAGTTATACTTTTTGGATGTTTAAAGTCGTATTTTAGAGATTAGTGAATCTTATGATTTGGATACTTTTTTTGATTTGTATGTTTGAGGTTGTTATCATCTTGATATGATAGAAGTTGGGGATAAAAGTTAGTATGCAGTTTGTTTGGTGTATGGATATTAGATTTTTTTGCTTACTTCATAGTTGCTGCTTCTGCTTGGTTTGTAACAGGTTGCATTTTATAAGTTATTGTCTACATACGGTTAGGCAAGGTCATGTTCCTATATATATATTATATTAAAAATAACTTTCTACGGCATGCAAAATTATGCCGTGAAAAGTGTAATGATTTATGGCATGTAAAAAAATGTCATAGAAGACTATATACGGCATACAAGGCATGTCATAAATATATTAAAAATGACCTTCTACGGCATACAAAATTATGTCGTGAAAAGTGTGATGATTTATGACATGCAAGAAAATGTCGTAAAATACTATATATGGCATACAAAGTATGCCATAAATATATTAAAAATAATCTTCTACGGCATGCAAAATTATGTCATGGAAAGTATGATGATTTATGACATGATAAAAATGTCGTAAAAAGTTATATACGACATACAAAGTATGTCATTAATGTTTAATTTCTTAGTTTTTACAACTTTACCTGCATGCCGTAAATGACGCTCAACTTTTCACGGCATGTCATATAACAGCATTTGTGTGCATGTCGTGAAAGAGTTTTTACGGCATGCATTACAAGCCGTAAAAAGTCAATTTTGTTGTAGTGTAAAACCATAGATAAATTTATTTAACTCACAAATCAAATTTATTTTGTTTGGCGAAGCAAAAGATAAAAATGTCACAATACCACTATAGTCATTATAAACCTATATTTATGACATTAGTAAAAACAATACTCTTTTCAAATCACAACATCTTGCAATAGCATTGTATTTATTTATTTATCTTTAAAAAAAATACTCATTAGATTTCAAACTTTTAAAAAGGTATAATATGATCTCATATCTAATTAATAATTTGTACCAATTCATTTACCATATTACAAATCGCCAATATCTTCATCATACGTAACAATCATCTCTTCAATCTCTTGATATTGCTCATTTAGAAAAAATAATATAATCGCAAGGATCTTTTAATTGTATGAGAATGTCTAGAAGGTTGCACGTATTATACTTGTTCAACTTTTATCAATAGACTGAATAGACACTTCAGATTCTACTTGCACTCTCACTTTCTCTATGTGAGAGTGAACGGACCAATTTATTATAATAGGCACAAGTATACAGGAAGATTTATATATTTAAATTGTTCACCAATCTAATAACGTCGCATTTTAAAAGCTTAAAAGATTCTTATGTCAGAACCAAGATAATAGAACCATTGACAACTTACAAAGTAACAACAAATAGCTATAGGTCCCATTTTGATTTCAAAAATATATCATAAAATTTTTTACTTCTGTACAATCCCAAACTCAAAAGTTATTCTAACTAAATTTTATATTAGTTCGCAATTTAAAAGTGTTTTAAAAATATTTTTAACTTAGTACCATATGTAAAGTATACACAAGTGTACATAGCAATTAAAAATATTTTGTCACAAAAACTTGTATAATTTAAACATGTTAACATACACCTCATCATTTTATTGGAGTCCAATTACGACGCTCAAGTACTCAACTTTCTTTTGAAGTTACGAGCATGATATATTTAAATTGATTCCACAATTTTATAAAAAATTAATAAGAGGTTATGCACATTAACCAAAATTATCATGTTCACTATAATATAGATCTTCAATTAATAATTTTAAAATCTTTATCAGTCACTACAACAAAACTAACTATTCACGGCATCATGTTTACGACATGCATTAAATGCATGTCGTAGTTAGTACATTCTACGGCATTTTTTTTTTGCATGCCGTTAATGTTTTGTCTATAACAGCATACATACCATGTAAGTCGTTGATTCATATATTTATAGCATGCAAAAGTATGCTGTAAAAAATGTATGTTTTTACGACTTACAAAAATATGTCGTAAAATATTTGCACTTAAGACGACATACATTTCATGTTATAAAATATTATAACTTTACACGGCATGCATTAACATGTCTTCAAAACTTTTGCAAAAAAAAAAAAAAATTCAATCCAGAATTTTTTTATGGCTGTAGACACCCCATTTTTTACCGACCTTAAGACTCAGACGTCACCGATTGAGCGCTCGGTGATGTTGCATGTTGTGTTCGTCCAGAAGTTTCAGAGTCTCGGCTGCGAGCCTTGTCTCTGGACTTCCAGGCTTTTCTGTACTTTGCCTCGGTTTGCGAACCAGGCTCTGTTTTCTCTGTTTTCTCTTCCTGAGGGGAGGGAGAGGTCTCGTAGATCATCTCTCGGTGGCCGTAGGCTACGTTTCGTGGTCGCAGGCCATTTTGCCCATTTCGGAGCCCGGTTCCCGGTTTTCGGAGCCGTCAGGCCGTGTGCCTCGGTTCGGGACCGCCTAACTACCCCCGTTTGCTCCGATTTTTGGCATGCGTCTTATTTACTCCCTTTTGAGGGACACTGTGGTCTGAGAGACCCACTTCGTGGTCGAACACCACTCCCGGAGCCTAACAGTCAGTTTTCGGGGCCTCGGACTGCGCGTTTCAGCCCCCGAACCTTCATTTTGCATCGGTTTTCGTTCATTTTTGGCAGGGACCTCTGTTTCATCACCAGGAAGGTCATAAAAGGGTGGGAGGCCAGTAATTGTTTCAGCAACCAGTTATATTCCTTCATCGCCCTCCGACGCCTGTTTTTCTCACTTCAAAGCCAATGTTGACCACCCTAAGGCCACTTTCTTCAACTCCAAACCACATATTTGTGTTGTACACACCTGGGAGGACACAAATATCACATGGCCGGCCAGTAATTCCATCTGACCCTTTTGAACCCCTTTGAAAAATGGCTTGTTCTCTCTCCTGTTTCACTTCCTCCAGTTTTGGACCACAGGGTTGTGTTGAGGGCACCTGGGAGGACATCAATTGGTGGTGGCCGGCGACTAATTCAACTTGGCCTTTTTGACCCCTGGCCGGCCGGCCATGGGGGGTGGCCGGCCGGCCACCTGCAGCTCCAATACTTGGCCGGCCTTGATCCTTACAGGTGGTACATTACAGCTGTATACTTTTTTTCCCCCCAAAATCTGTATCCGGGGGGGAACTTTTTGGGGGGAAACTTGGCTTGTTTTCCCCCCCTTTTTTTCCCTCCTTTTCTCCCCCTCTTTGGTCCATATAACCAGGCTCCAGCACTGGTAAAAAGGGGTTGAAAAAAATTGCTTTGAGCCTTGTATGCATCCCTCCCCTCTCTCTCTCCCTTCAAGCTTCAAAACATCAAGTTCTACACCCCTTTCTTCATCACCACCTAGCACTACACTACCACTACCACTTCCATTTCCAGCAGCTTGGAGCTCTTCTCAGAGGCTAGGAGGCACCATTTTTCAGTCCAAGAGGCAGCCAAGGCTTGGTCTCCAAGGGTAAGCACCATTTCCCCCTTTTCTAGCTCATTTTTGTACCATTTCTTAGCCCTCTTTGCTTGCTGTTTTGAGCTCCGACCAAAACTGAAAGTGGCATTTTTTTTTGAGCTCTATTTCATCTTTCATTAAGGGTCTTACCCTGTTTGGGACCCCCATCTTGCACTTGCTTCATTACCCCTTTGTATGCCATAATCTTGCATAGTATTTTTGGCCTATGTGTAATCTGTTTTGGAGCATGATATAAACTGTAGATAGGCTTATTTTGAGCCCTTATTCAACATTGAAGAAGGGCTCACCACTGTTTGGGACCTCCATGTATCACTTTCCATTGTACCCCTCTTTGGTCCCTATTTTTGCATGATTTATTAGCTTATTGAGCTCCTATTTTTGGACCTTGGTCCGAACTGAAAAGAGGCTTATTTTGACCCCCTCTTCATGTTTCATTAAGGGTCTATGGCTGTTTGAGACACCCTTTGTATACTTCATGTTATAGCTCTCTTGGTGCCCTTATTTTGCATAGCATTTTGAGCATACTTGTATCTGTTTTTGGGGTTTTTCATAAACTGTAATACATCATATTTTTGGCTCCTCTTCAATATTGTAGAAGGCCCCTTCCCTATTTGGGGCCAGCATTTGTGAGTTGCTTCATTACCCCTCTCTTTTTGGCCAATTTTGCATGCTAGTTTAGGCCCATTTTTACTCACTGTTTGGCCTTTCTTAAAACTGAAAACATGCTTTTTTTGGGGCTTTCTTGCTTCTGTCTTTGCACTTCATGTTCAAATTATGCATGCATTGCATAGCTATAGGCCATTCCATGCGCCAAGCTTCATGTTTCGGGATTCGTTCCATGCATCGAGTATCATTTTGCCATGACTCGGGGCTGTTTTGCATCTCATTTTGCCTCTGAAATTTGCATGCTTGTATGCCATATTCCATGTCTTTCCATGTCTTGTTAGAGTGGCATTTTGGTGCCTTAGGGTCGATCCTCGGTTTGCGTGCACGCGTGCACGTATTTCGAGTTGTCTCATTTTCATCTTATGGCCTCCTATGTGAGTGTGGCTGAGGTCCACTCGTGTTGGTGTAAGTCCATTGTGCATTGTATATGCCATTTCATTTCATAGCATTGTGTATGCTAGGTTGTATGTTAGCACATTGCGTACGCCATATTACCTCGTGCATCGTGTATGCCATTTCATAGCATTGTGCATGTTAGGTTGTATCTTAGTTGCATTCATGCATGTCATGCATACTGCATTGTGTTCGGGGTAGGAGTTAGCCCGGGCACGGGAAACGAGGTATGTTCCGTACTCCGAGTGACGGAACGTGTCTCAATTCCCCAGTCACCGACACTCCGAATCACCCATGATGGAGTTAGGTCTTGTTGTGTTTTCATGTTGCATTCATTCCATATTGAGTTGTGCAATTCGACTCCTCGGCCATTATGCATCGATATGTGTGATTGGTGGCAAGAGGATCGAGGCATGCATACATATGTGAAAATACATTGCTATGCTCCTTTCCTGCTCTCTGTTGTAGCAAATCAAGAATCAGCAGCCTTCCGGAGCTTGGCATGCATTTCAAAAATTATTGCAAAACAGAGGCTAATTGGGGTATCACAGTGGATTTCCGCGCAAAGACAACCCGGATATGCATCATTCATCATCTGAAGAAAAGTCAAGGCAGTCCCTGGCTTGCATGCCAGTTTATAGTTTTCCTAGTTAATTTTGTTAATTAATTAGGAATTTGTACATATTTTGGACTGTATTATTTATTTGGACTGTACTATTCGGGACTGTATATTATTTATTTGGACCCTCTGTGCGAGGGCATAATTGTAATAAGTGTGCGTGTGTGTGCTGTATGTCTTCCAACCCCACGTCTTTCTTCCCTTTTATTTACCTGCTTATGATGGTTAGACTAGGGCATATTTCAATTAGCATACAGTATGATAGCATGTTTGCATTCACTCATTTGTTTTGCATGCACCGGGCTCGGCGCACCATACTAACTGCATTTGTATTTCAATTCCAAGTTGAATACATGTTAGCTGTTGCATCCCATATGCCATGTTTAGAATAGCCGAGCCTGCTATAGTTGCATTTTTGCATGCGTTGCATTAGGCATTTCTGTATACTTAGGATCATGCATGATTTCTAATGTAGTTTCTGTTTTGGCTTGGAGTACTCGGTGAGTTTTTATGCTTTAGCATCCTTGCATGCGTGTGAGTGACTGCCATGATAGTATGCTTGCCATGAGGCTAACCGCTTATGTGATATAACTGCCTGAATGCCTGTGTGTGAAGGTTGGGTTATTTGGATTGGAACAATTCATCAAATGTTTGTTTTAAGCCCACTAGATAGTAGCAAAACCATTGTTTTCTAAGCCCACCCGAGGGTGGCAAATCCACGTCTTAGCCTACCTGCGGGTAGCACCATCAAACCATTTTCAAACAAACAAACATGAAATGTTTTGTTCCAATTCAGGCGACTCAGTCTATACTTGTATGCTGTGCGCATCACATAGTAACCTAGGCTAATAACCGGAATAAGAACACATAATGTTTTCAAAACTTGATATCATGGTTAGTAGAGGCCGGTCTCTGACCGGACGACCGGGGGTGCTTACGAAGTGACCTTCCCCAATCGTACCCAAGTTCTCGAGCCGAGGCAACTTTGGTGATGACGGACACGTGGCCTTACGCAACGAGTCAGGGTTTCCTAAATTTCCCAAAATAAAATATTTAGGTGGCGACTCTGTATCTGGCAAAGCAGTCCATGTTTGGCACTTCTTTCTAAAAATCTGTTTTCTTAAAACGATTTGCCGGATTTGGACTCTTTGGTTCAAGATTTAGAACTGTGACAACAAATCGAGTCCGAGCTGTAGCGAGGTCCCCCCGTGGGCTTGTCTACAATGGCATGCAAAAGCATGCCGTAAAAAATGTATATTTTCACGGCATACAAAAATATGTCATAAAATATTTGTACTTAAGATGGCATACATTTCATGTCGTAAAATATTATAACTTTACACGGCATGCATTAGCATGCCATGAAAACTTTTATTAAAGAAAATTTCAATTCGATTTTTTTTTTTTTGATTTAAAAAAGCTAACAATTTCCAACCACGCTTCTCACTTTAAATTTTCCTAATTGAGGAAAATGTAAAAAATAATTTATACTTTATTTTATAATTTAGTGTCTCTTTTAAGGAATAATTGCTCCCAGTGGGATTTTGGGAAAAAAATTATATATTCATGAAAAAATTTATAATTTTCATAATTAATATTTATATGGCTTCTCACTAATTTGTAATTTTTTTTTTTAAATTACATTGATTTGATATTTTCCCTTCTTTTAATAATTTATTTATTTTTTACTTTTTAGATGTGCCTAATCTGAATACAACTAAAAAGGAAAATATTTGTAAAAAAATTATAATAAAATATAATATATATGAAATGTATTAAATTATATATTTTTTTGAATTGAATGATTTTTTTAAAAAGTTAAAAATATTTTCTGTTACATATATATGGTAATTATTTGAATTTAAAAAGTAAAAAAAAAATTTATTTAAAATATTTAAAAACTTACAATAACTAAAGCAAAAAAAAAAAAAAAAAAAAAAAAAAAAAAACTCAACAACATTATTTTAGCCTCGTTCACCACTCTCCCAGACGACTGTCATTCTATTTGTATATATTTTTGCCCCAAACCCTCTCTCTCTCTTTCTCTCTCTCTCTCTCTCTCTGTGCGAGCTCTCGAGCTCTCTTCGAACATTGCCTTGATCGATCGCGCGATTTCGCATGGCCTCACAATGTATGTCATTCACTTTCTTTCCCAATCGATCAATTTTTCTCTGTTTCTCAATCATTTTTTCCCAAAAACTTCGAATTCATCATTTCATTTGAAGTTAGGGTTTGGTGAGAGCCATGGAAATGTAGACTATGAAGCCAAATGCATTCTCAATCAATTGATCTCAAACCCTAACTGATCTCTATACGCTCTTCTGTATCGAATGATTCAGTGAGTTTGAAACTCGTCATAGTTCGTATTTTTTCTTGTGTGTGTGTTTACTGGATCAATTGAAGTTTGTATTGATAATTCGGTTTTTTTGGAGGTCTGGCAGATTACTAGACAAGTCGATTTCAACGCTTCAGATGGAGTTGGCTGCTACTCGAAGTTCTGAAGAGATGTGAAGATCTGATGAGTTCACTCACATCTCTGAATTGACTCATGAGGGCTTGCCAAGGAAGAAGGCTTTCATAGTTATTGGAATTAATACTGCTTTTAGTAGTAGGAAGATGCGCGATTTGGTCAGACAAACTTGGATGCCTCAAGGTGATAATTTGATATTGTCCTTGTGTATGTCCTACTATATCTTAATTTCATGGCTTTCCCTGACTAGCTTTTTGGGTTTGATTAGGAGAGAGACTTCTTCAATTGGAACAAGATAAGGGAATTAACGTCCGGTTCATGATCGGCCATAGGTAAATCTCTTGTCTGCATTTTCTCACAAGTTGGTTAGTTTAATACCTGAAGTGAAGTACTATTAATTAAATATGGTGGATTGTTTAAGATAGATAAGTTTTTAGTTCTGCCAACCAAGGGCTTGAGTAAGCTCTGTAAATGCAGGAATTTGAAGAACAATCAATTGACTGGTCCTATCCCTTCAACATTAACACAGATTCCTAACCTCAAAACTCTGTGAGTCATAATTTTTTTATTTTTTTATTTTTTAGTGGAGTCCATGCAGTTAACATTACCATATGTTTTTTTGATTTTATTTACACCAAAGCCATAGACACTTGTGCTAATATATATGTATGCCTTGTCTTTGTGTAAATTTATTCTGTAGGGACCTTGCTCGTAACCAGCTTATTGGTGAGATACCGAGGTTAATCTATTGGAATGAAGTATTACAATATCTGTAAGTGCTACATCAATTAGGGTTTAACAACTGATAGACAAAATCCAATTTCATTATCAACCCTTGATGCTATTAACACTTAAACATTTAATTTGGTTTATAATTTTACTCTGGACAAACTATTGGTTCATCTATCATCTGGTGGTAATTATGTTTGCAGAGGGTTACGTGGCAATTCTTTAACTGGAACCCTGCCCCCAGATATGTGCCAACTGACTGGCCTGTGGTATTTGTGAGTGTTCACTTCCTGGTTATGCTTGCTTTTGGCTTTTTCTGTGCTTCCTACTTGCTTTCTGCTTCATATCCATGGGGACATTGAAATCTTCCTTGATCTCTTTAGTGATGTAAGAGGCAATAACCTAACTGGAACAATCCTTGATAACATTGGCAATTGTACAAGCTTTGAGATCTTGTAAGTTTCTTAATGATAACTACCCTACTACGGAAATATATTCTTTCTTTTCATTTTTGGTTAAAATTGTAGTGTATGATTTTCAGAGATATCTTTTACAATCAGATCTCTGGGGAGATTCCATACAATATTGGCTTTCTACAAGTGGCCACTCTGTGAGTTCTCTTACTCCACTTTATATTTTTCTTTTGTGGAAGAAGTAGAAGCTAGAAATGTTCTTCTTCTGTTGTCTTCAAGGAAGGTCAATTGAAGTTAAAATTGATATGCACTTAATTTCTGAATTCTAATACAAAATGCATTTCTTGTTTTTCATTATGACATTACTATGCTTATGGTTCTTGTTATTAGATCTCTGCAAGGAAATAGGCTGACAGGGAAAATTCCAGAGGTGATAGGTCTAATGCAAGCCCTTGCTGTTTTGTAAGTGTGCTTAATATATATTTGAATTTAACGACCCATGGAACAACTATGTTTGGAACAACTATATTACGAGACACAGAGAAAAGCCACGAAGAGAACGTCTTCAGTGTTGACCAGCTATTAAATGAATCAAATCAACCACAATTTCAATAAAAACATTTCGAAAACTCAAGAGTTTAAAACTTAAACAGTACCAAGGTTTTTGCAATGTGTGATTTAGTAGAAAACAGCCATACCATATAGTATAAGAAGTAACTGCCATCAACTATTTGTCAAATTTTAATTAAAGATTATATTATAAGCTTAAGAAACTAGCCAATTAGATGAATATTGCAATGTACTGCACCCTATATTGGTTGATAGAGTTAAAGGGTTTTAGGATAGAATCTTGTCAAATACTCAAGGATCTAAGTTAATCTTACCCTAAAGAGTGCTGCCAATGATCTCCCAGACCTCTTTCAATTATTGTTGTTGCTCCATGATCAGAAATTCTTTTATCAAGCTTGCATCAATCACATTTTCTATTCAAACACAATGCGGGAAAATCTGACAAAATTATTTTGTATTTCCTTGAATTTTGTGTGTGTGTGTGTGTGTGTGTGAGAGAGAGAGAGAGATAGAGAAAAGTACATTGTTATTTTGTATTTCTTTCCTTTCAGTTCACTTCACTATTTTTTTTTTAATATATAAATATTTTCTTTCACTTTCACTTTCACTTTCACTTTTCTACATTTATTTATTTCTAATCAAATAGACCCTTGGGAGGATTTAACTAAGCATATAGCCCCTTGACAGATCCAAAAAAAAAAAAAAAATGCATTGAATACACCAACCTCAACACATTTTGAACCTCTCCTGCTAGAATCAATTCACTTTGGCCCACAAACATCTTTAAAACCTGTACAGCTTCCTCAAATCAAACCTTCACATAATACAAATGCCTTAACTCCTCTGTGTTCAGTCCACAAAAAATGATTGTGTCATAAACAAAAGACAAGTGAGATATTTTCTCCACTGAACCCCCATTGCTCCCAACAACTCTTGCTGTTTAACTAGTAAATAGAATCTTAAAATAATAACAATAATTATAAAATGAGTAGTAAATGCAGTTATTTTTCTCCACTGATCTCTGCCAAAGGTGGATCATGAATGCACAAGGCTTTATATCCCTTACCCTCAACAAATAACTACTAATTAGTAGAAGTGGAAGCACACATGAGGTGTGTGCCAACCAACTAATAGGAAAAGATTCAAATTTCCTACATATGCACACATTCATTGAAGATAAAAATAATTGTGTCATCATCTAAAATTCTGTGTAGTTATCCACACTTCTCTATAACTACCTGTTCACGGTTTCTTCTCAAATCACGCCTTCCTCTCCCTTTACACTTATATTATTGTCTCTTCTATAACTGCCTATTCACAGTTTCTTCTCAAACCACATCTTCCTTTCCTGCTTAAATTTAAATTGTTTATGAAGTGCAAAATTTCTAATATACATTGTATGATTTAAAGGTCTTCAATATTCTCAAACTAAAGTAGTTGATTAATGGGAAATAAAATTATTGACACGACTACAAGAAGAAGGTAACACCAACTCTATATGTTATTATCAACAAAGGAAGGGAAAAACTGGAAAACTATAGTTCAAGAGAGATCTGAGGATTACATTATTTGGCTGTTCTAGGAGTAGCCTAAAATATCACAATATGACAGCCACACACACACACACACACACAAAAGAAGAAGAAGAAGAAGAAGAAGAAGAAAATGAAGAATGAAAGAAAGAAAAGAAAGGCCCTCTGTTACATCAATAGTACATGGATAAGTTCCAAAATAGGTCTCTCTCTCTCTTTCTCTCTCTCTCTCTCTAAAAACCTCCACCCTTGGGCCTCACTTTTGGCTGGCTGACCGCCGCCTTTGGCTATAGCGGTCGGCTGGCCCAGCTCTCTTTTGTGTTTGTGTGCTGGTTTCTGCTTTCAATAAACTTGATTCCCACAATTTCTTTCCACTTTGGTGTCCTTTTTTTGTTTTATCAGGGGGTGCTACTTCACATCTGCATTGAACTACTGGCCATATAGATTTTGCTACTAAGGCAGAATATCTTTTGCATATGGCTACATGACTACATGACTACATGCCTTTCTTCTATTAATTTGATTCATGACTACATGTTCTAAAAACTAAGAAATTAATTATTTTTCTATGCTACAGAAAGCTGAAAGTGACAGTAATTAATAATTTGCTTTCATGGCTTCCATAATTGCTAGCCTAATTTAGGATGTCTATGAAATGGATTCTTGCTCCCAATTGACCAATACAAAAATGTTTTTTAAATTTTAAGTGTTGAGTTGTTTCAATGTGGACATTGATCAATTTTAAAGTCTACATGCTATTGTTAAGCCCCTATATAGTTTACAGTTTCAACATCTTTTTATTTTTTGGAAAAGAAGGCCCTCTTGATGTGTAAAGTTGTATGTATTGATGTTTGATTTGAAATTTGTGGTTTTTTGAATTTTATATTGGCCATACCATTTGTAATCTAAGACGTAAAGTTGAATTCTTTTTGTTTTTGTATTTGTCGAGTAATAACAGGGGCAAAATGGCTTCTTGTTGTGTTATCTGCAGCAAGTGAAGATGGTGATGATGATGATAATTCGGTGACAGAGACTTGAGATGCCGACACCATGGTGTCTGATAAACAAGAAAGCTGATTGTTACAGCTAAGTGATAAGTGTTGCATTACCAACAGTTGTGAAGGATGGTGATCATAATCATCTCTGGGCACTATTGGATCCCAAAACTTGTACTTGGACAGTTCTTTCATAGTGTAGATCATGTGATTTAAAACTCTGGATAAATGCATAATCAGATGGGAAAAGTTTGCCATCTTTCATAGTGTAGATCATATTGATAAATGAATCTTATGATTTGGATACTTTTTTTGATTTGTATGTTTGAGGTTGTTATCAACTTGATATGATAGAAGTTGAGAATAAAAGTTAGTATGCAGGTTATTTGGTGTATGGATATTAGATTTTTTTGCTTACTTCATAGTTGCTGCCTCTGCTTGGTTTGTAACAGGTTACATTTTATAAACTACTGTCTACATACGGTTAGGCAAGGTCATATTCCTATATATATATATATTATATTAAAAATAACTTTTTACGGCATGCAAAATTATGCCGTGAAAAGTGTAATGATTTATGGCATGTCAGAAAATGTCGTAAAAGATTATATACGGTATACAAAGTATGTCATAAATATATTAAAATGACTTTCTACGGCATACAAAATTATGTCGTGAAAAGTGATGATTTATGACATGCAAGAAAATGTTGTAAAATATTATATACGGCATGCAAAGTATGCCATTAATTTTTTAAAAATAACCTTCTACGGCATGCAAAATTATGTCACGGAAAGTATGATGATTTATGGCATGACAAAAATGTCGTAAAAAGTTATATACGACATACAAAGTATGTCATTAATGTTTAATTTATTACTTTTTACAACTTTACCTGCATGTCGTAAATGATGCTCAACTTTCCACGGCATGTCATATAACGGCATTTGTGTGCATGCCGTGAAAGAGTTTTTACGACATGCATCGCAAGTCGTAAAAATTCAATTTTGTTGTAGTGAGTGTGTTTTTCAACATAAACGAGATTAGACAAATGCATAACATCAATACTCATTTATGAAATTAATAAAATAATTTCTCCCACACACCTTATGATAAATGAAAATCTATCTCAATTATTATTATTTTTATTTTATTTATTACCAAAATTAAAAATAATAACAATGCTTATTTTGTTGACATTAAAATTGAATTATATCTCATGGATAATATAAAAATAACATTCTTTAAAATAAGATCAGTACTAAACTATAACTTAAATAACTTGACCAGAAAATAAAATTTTGATTAACACAGGCATTTTTTTTTTAAGCAGTTTAAAAAATAAATAAGGAGATTCCGAATGTGGGAAGAGCGTCATAACTCACAAAAAAATTCTAAAGAATTTTTCTTACTTGAGTTAATAATATATAAAGAGATTTGCGGAATATTCTGAAAAGGAAAACATAAAACACTGAAGAGAGATAACGGTTTGTAAAAGTCAAAGGTATTATATAGAGCATTGTAGAGTATAATTTAGATTTTCTTATAAGAATCACCTAATGAATATTTTAAAACTCTACTTTCTTAAATAGTTAACATTGAATATAATTTCAATCTTTCATACTATATTGAGGTCTTAATGTAAATGGTTAAGAAGACACATTCTCGAGTATGTCAATATTTTTTAACCGATTCATAATCAAAACTTTAATGGAGTAAATTTGATTTTTATAAAAATATCTCCCTTCATGGCTTTCAATTCAATATAATATCATTCAATTATATATGGACAATAATAATCTCATAATCACAATTAATATTTTCAAATATTTAAAATGTATCACTCTTAAACTGAATATATAGAAAGCATGTTTACAACTCCAACTTTCAATTATACATAGGCAATTAGTATAATCTCACAAGAATATGCTGCGAATAAACTTTAGCAATATTCTTAGATGTGCCAGAATGTATCACTATATAAACACCTTTGTGTTGAATATATAGAATACAATCAACATCTTTATACTTCAATATAATCTTAATTAATTATACATGGGCAATAATTATAATCTCACAACAATGGGCTGCAAATAAACTTTAACAATCTTGTTAGATATTTCAGAATGTATCATCATATAAATATCTTTGGGCTAAATATATAATACACATTCTAACACCTATAAACAAGTCAACTAGCAAGAATGATTTATCAAGAAATTTTCTCCTTGGGGTAGATAAATTCTTTCAAAAACAATAAAATTTCCCTTACTAACGGCTCACACTACCTCTAAAATTAATACACTCAATTAACCACCTTTGGGTAGGTAATTGAGTGATATAATATTAGAAGAGCTTCCCAGAATCCTTATTGGTAAATCACTTTAAATCTCAATAAGTTAACCACTTCGGCAGTATCACCCATATTGATTCAAAAATCTTCCAACTGGGACTCTAAAAATAAATATTTGTCCACTTTTAAAACTTTATTTATTTATTAACAATAATGCAATCTGTAACCCATCAAAGCATATATAATATCATATTACAAATCACTACTAAACAGTTACTCAAAAATAATATCTCACGGCCAACCAAAATTCGTATATGAATTTACAAAAATTATACCAAAATGATATACATGATATAGAACTCTTAAACAATCTTAATGTTTATGTAAAAGTCATAAAAACGAATATGTTTCATATGTTTTGCAAATATTTGATTAGGTAAGATTTGAAATATATATATACAGATTTAATATACACGTCCATATTTCACAATTTTCAAAAAACTACCAGATCTAAATTACTTTTTTTATTTTTATTTTATATAACGCAATTGGAAGCAAACTATCAATACTCAAACAGTATGTACTCGTTACATTGAAAAAGTTTGCTTAAAATTACTAAAGCACAATTTTGAGATGCAAAAGCATCATTCAGTAAAAGAAATATTAATTTATTCCTTATCATTATATAAAATAATTTTACTGAAATAATCTGCCATGATTTTGATTCTAGTATAAACTTGCTCTGACACCACATATAATATTATAGGATCTATATATTAGAAATCAAAACACTATGAATATAAGTAACTACTAAAATATAAATTCAGATACATACCATTTGATTCCGTTATTGTCTTGAGTTTTACTTCCTTAAAAGAATATGACATTCACAATTGGAAAACCTTAGCACCAGCTCTTCCCTTTCTTTTCCTAATCTTTTTGTTGTCTTTTCAGTGGGGCTGACAACCCTTTGATCTACATATATATAGATATATGTAAACCCTAATAAGGATAGGAGAGGGGACTGGGCCTAAATAAAACAATTACTGGGCTCTCCCATTAAAAAACCCAAATAACTTAAAACATGCCTTACACCTCCATATCACATATCCACATATAAAATAATATATACACTAAGATGACCATGACCCAAACTTTATAGATCACAATAATAATTTTGGACTCATACCAGCCAATCTATCTGAATTACGTTCAACCCATTTTTCATAAACCAAACAAAATATAATCAATGACAACCTAATTAAGAATAAATTCTTACAGTCCCATCCCCATATGCAAAAATCAACAAATTGCCGAGAAAGTGCCATCCAAGCAGAACCTGTAAAATAAATTGGGTTTCAATAACAGTGGTGATTAAGAGCTCTAATAATAGAGCTCTAACAACAGCACTAGTGACATGGCAACCTAAAAAAAAAAAAGAAAAAAACAAAACAAAGGCCAAAATATCAAATGACACACTGGGACCCACAGATTAGAGCTCTTCTAGAGCTCACAATTTAGAGGTCTAAAGCATTTTTCAAAAAAAAAATATAATCATTCACAGAAATGGCTTTTTACATGTTTTCTCCGCAAGTAGTGGTGGAGCTAAAAAAATAAATCAGAAGGGGCACTGCTTAATTACAACATTAAAAATATTTACAAAAATATTTCATATAAATTTTTACGATTAACTTCAAGAAATATTAAAAAAAAAAAAAAATCAATGTGTTTGGTTTGAGTTTTTTGAATTAAGTTTTCTGAAAATTAAGTTTTTTATTTTTTATTTTATTTTATTTTTTTTATTTTTAGTGAATATTTTTAAAATTTTAAGCATTTTTTTTTTTAACTTTTTTAGATACATGATGTATCTAAAAAAAATAAAGTATTTGTGAAAAAATATTTTAAAAAATTAATAAATACATAAAAATACGAAAAATGTATTGATTTTATATATATATATATATATTTTAATATATTTTTGGTATTTAGTGAATTTTTTAAAGATTTTTTTTCAGAAATTATACTTTTTAAGTATATTTATGTTAGGTGTGTCTAAAAATTTAAAAAAATTGCTTAAAATATTAAAAAAATTCAATAAAAACAAAAAAATACGAAAAACAAAAATGTAGAATTTTTTGAAAAGTGTTTTCAGAAAACTCAAACCAAACAAAGTGAATATGTTATTTGTAATTAGTGTATCATGGACAACATTAAAAAAAATCATGGATATAAAGTTTAAAATAAATTATATAATGATAAAGTAATTTTTTTATACAAAATATGCATAAAAATTCAATATAATAGTTATACCACGCAATCATTGACATGTGATATTACCAATCAATAATAAAGAAACATATAGAGGGTGAACTCTGCATATTAAATGTAACTAACAATTCAATAAATTCTATATTTTCATTGAAATTAATTATACTTGCATATCAATAATGATAGAGATCACTATTATATTGAAATTCTCATAGATAATAATATCATAGTCTCTTTATTTTCAATCAAGACAATCATTATTGTTTTTATAATTTTAAAAATATCATTGACATTTAACTCTAAATAATATTTTTATAATTTTTTTATATAAAATATTTTCTTTATGCTTACAAAAAAATAAAAATAAAAAATAAAAAAACTCCAAAACTCGGGGGGGTGGGGGGGGGTGCACGTGACCCCCCTGACCCTCCTTCCCTCCGCCCCTGTCTGCAAGTGAACTTAAGGCTGTGTTTGGTTATGTTTTTCAAACACATTTCCATCAACTTTCAGGAGTGTGGTGTTTGTTTTGAGCTTTTAAATTATAATTCTACACTCTCTTTTGAAAACTCTTTTCCAAGCGAGAAAATTTGGCTAACCCGGTCGTCCTCCCGGACATTTGGCCGGTTGACTGGAACAGTATTCGGTTTTTTTTTTGGGCACCTATTATTTTTATATTGTAAATAAAAAATATTTTCGAAATTTTTTTAATTGTTGAGCTTTGAATAGAATTTTATGTTGTGTGTTTGGTTATGAGTTGTAAGTTTTTGAATAAAATAACTTTTCTAATTTCAAAATCTCAAAACTCCCTCCAAAACTCAATTCAAAACTCTTTTTAAAACTCATAACCAAACAAAATTTTCACACTCAAATCATAATTCCAAAACTCACAAACTGAAAATACTATTCTATTTTCAAATCATATTTAGAAAACTCTACCAAATGCCACTTAAAATTTTATTTTAGATAATTAAGTGCAACAGGATAAGAAAAACAAAGAAGTCAGACTTAATTGACTACTCTTAAAGAAGCCTCAATTTACTTGGTGCTTGATTTTGATACCCTTTTGGGGGTCACCCCCTCACCCCCTTTGCCACGTGGCGGGGGGTGATTGGAGGAGCAGGAAAAAAAAGAAAAAGAAAAAGAAAAAGAAACCAATGAGAGAGAGAGGGGGGTCAAAGGGGGTGGGAGAAAAAGGGGGGATGAATCATTGTTGATTAGTACATTTTGTTTTTCATTTACAATTCCACAGATTAACCAAGCATGTAAGAGAACAAGACAAGTGAGGCAAGCAAACACTTTCACTCATCTAGAATGCCTTATTTTGACACTAGAATGAAAATTATGACATAAAAACATAGTTTATAGGGTAACACAATGACCTTGTAGCAGTGGTTTATAGGTTATGTAACCAGTCACTAGCATTAACACACCCAATAAAGGACAGGTCAGTATCAGAAGTCAGTATTAACACAACGTCATAAAGGAATTTTAACAGTACAATATCCTAAACTTTACTCAACAAGGGAAAAAAAAGGTATGACAGGTCACATTGAGTTTGGATAACTGAATCTGGACTACTAAACCCCGCAAATTTGGAATTTGAAGGGGAAAAAAAAAGAGGGTGCGTGCTGTTGGGTGGATTACTTTGCTCAAATCATCACATGATTATAAATTATGGCTTTCCACATATCAGGCACATTGAGAAAGGTTGACACACAGGACAAATAGAAGACAAGCAGACAAGCAGAAAGAGAGATGACCCCACATTAATAACGGAGATGCCCGAGTTAGGGTTCACAAAACAAGCAGACTGATAGGCTATGATTCTAAAATAAAATCCTTCCCTAGTTACTTTGATTCAGGGTCATGTTTTGAAAAAAAGAAAGAAAGACAAATGCAAATCCGAATGCAACCATATAACAAATTTCTCCTCTCCCTACAAATCAAAATGTGTAGAACAAGATGACACAAATGAGGGTATGTGAGCTGCAAATGATGCATCTGTTACTCAAGGTGTCATTGGCCACAAAGGCATAAAATGAGCATGAGGTATTAAAGCATGTTATACGCTCTTATCACTCTCCAACTCAAGTATATATTCACTATTCTCATACATGTCTCAAATAATTCACGTGAACAACTATCCAGACACAGTTGGATCCTAATGCAAAAACGATAAAAATAAAAATGCGGGTAAGATCATTTCAACTAGAAAGTAAGATTGTGATGCGGATGATAGCCAAAATCAACCACTTCATATTAATGCTGGTGATGGCATCAACTAAAGCAATGACTTCCTCTTGCATACCTCCCCCAAGTGACATGCAAACTAAACCACTATGCATATGGAACCCAGGGTCCAAAAAAAGGGGTGACAGATATTTCCATGGTTATAAATAACGGCCGTTTGGAAATTTAGTTCTCTGTTACCATTCTGACACTATTTATCGAAAACAAAAAGAATTCACAACCACATCTGCTGCTATGGTCACGACCCCATTCCCGATGGCCTAATTGCTGACTGCTATCAAGTTAATTGATGGAAAATGTCACATGGCACCAACCTGACATAAACCCAAGGAAAGGTAGAGAGGTCGATGGTCCTACGGTCCTTGCCTTTAAACGAGAGTTTGGATATCCTCGTGAGTAAACATCAGTAAAGGGTGCTAGTGGACATAACACATAAGTTATTAAGAGTGATGTATATGTAAAACTCATGAAGATGTAGATAGTAGTATGTCATAGCAAGCCTTGTATTAGCCACTAGCATTTTTGTAACTATCTATTTTACTAGCATTTCTAATTATCCTAGATAATTAAATTCTCTTACTAGATGAAATTCTCCACTTTTTTGGCCTAAAACTAACACAAAATTCAATATCATTTAAAAAACTTGTTTTTAGGTGCCAAAATGTTCATTAGAACCCATTACAAACATTCAAATTGTGATAAATAGGTTACATGCTTATTAATGAATTCTATTAAGCATTTGCTAGGGCTTAAGAAAAATTCACAAGTTCCATTTCCGATTTTCATTACACATTAGTTGAAACTCTCGATATTGTTACACGGTAGCCATTAAGCTTGCCAATACCTTAATTTAAAGACACAGATATTGTACTCATTGCTAATATCTTCACACAATCACAATTTGGTCCTCCAGATGAGCTTTGTTATAACTTCACTCAAATCACTGAAGCATTATAAGCAAATGAATTATATTACAACCATGGAGATACATAGTGGGGATGATCACCATAAAGGTACATCATGAAACTAACCATTCCTTAATGTTCACCCATCTATTTGAGATTCTAGGTGAGGTCGAACACGTACAAGCTAACCTCTTTGCACAAATAGGTAGCCATGAAATGCTACCTCATGCTTGAGTTATAATACAATCGCAAAGGTACATAGTGAAAATAACTATTTCCTAGCGTTCACTAGGTGGGGCATAATGCAAACAAACTAACCTTTTTATTTGCAAAAAGTGACTACCATGACATTCAATCCCATCTTATGCTCGACAATATGAGCTTTTACAAATATCCAAAGAAATAGTGGAAAGTACTTATACTTTCTCAAAAACAAATAGTTTATACCCAAATTCTGCCCAATCACATTATAAAAGGTACCACACTACGTGAACTTGGAAACACATATTGGATTAAAGGATGCGTCCATACATACACTTCATCTAACCCCAAATGTTAGGACATGGGACGGATCTTCAAGGTTGTCCAACATTCTTCTCATGTACTCTAGGATGGAAAGAACTGTCTAACTTATATTAATCCATAAAGCTTCACCAAGGAAGCACGGGTGCGGGTACTGAGTACGGTACGGGTACGAGTGCGGATATGCCAATTCAGTAAAACTCAAAAAAAGTACGATACGGGTACAGCTGCGGTACGCCGATATTTTTTATTTTATTATTATTATTTTTAAAAATATAATTATGGTTAAAGGATCCAACCTACAAATTAAAATTAAAATTAAATATCAAAACTAAAAAAAATACTACTCATTTTCTTATAATTTAAAACCATTAAGTGCTAAAAATAATATTTGTGAAATCTCTCACTTTGACATGTTATGCACTGTGAATTTGTGATCATAATTTATTTTTAAAATCTTTCTTTTTGCTCATCAATTTGCTATTTTTGTAGGATGAGACCAAAGAAATAACAGAAGACCAAATAAAGATTTAAAGTTAATTGCCAACAGTAAAGGAAAAAAAATTCTCAATTGGGGGCAGGTTGTAAATTGCTATTTGCATAATACATTAAATTGCATCATTCCCAACCACTACTAATCAACTAATTGCAGTATCAATTTTTAATGTTTTGTGCATAAACTTTAAAAGTTTGTTATGATTAAAGATTTTATTAACAAATTCTAGGAGGATCTGAAGTAAAAGCATAATGCATAGTCATACATAGAACTACCCTTTATAGGCCCTGTTATTTTTTTTGGTTCAAATTGCTTTTTAAAAACATCAAAATCATTTTGCTGATATGCTTATACAATTCATACAGACAGACAGGATAGCAGAGAAACATCAAAATTACTGATCTGTAAGGGCACAAAAAAATAAATAAAATAAAATAATAATTGCTGATCTGCAAGGGTAGAAAAAAAGGCCCTGGCAGACCCCGAAACGTACCAACGGTGTACCCATGGCGTACCCACGCCGTACTCGAATGAAAAGCGTATCGGACCCTCTTTTGCTGTACCTGGTATGCGTACCGCCGTACCGGTACGCGTACCCCACACCCGGTACTCGTACGGACACTATTTTTGGAGTACCCATGCTTCTTAGAGCTTCACCCTTTCCCAATCAATGTAAAAGTGAGAAACAAAATAAGAAAATATTCTAGAGGAATTCTGTCAACCACAGGTTGCTTTCATCTCTTCATCTAGTCAAGCATGCCTCTTGGATACATATGCAACCTCAGGCATGTCCAACACCTATCTCGCAACCATAGCCTTTTCTCAAAATGGGAACTTTTAGGTGATGCAAAAAAATGGCCACCTTTGCAATAGAGAGAGAGAGAGAGAGAGAGAGAGAGAAATGGGGGTTGTAACCAGCAAAACTAGAGCATAATGAACGAAAGAGGCGTTAAAAAATGCTGCCAATCAGCATATGCTTAACAAGTTGGAAGTATTATAAGATAACTATAAAAACCAATAATAAGATGCCTATTGGAACATTATGGATGTATCTTGAACATAAGCATGCTGCAATAGTAGATATTGAGATGCATGTTTGGAAAGAAAATATGTTCTTCAGAAGTTTAAGGTACAACCAACTGGAGAGAAATAGAAAACAAAAATTCAGTTAAATGGTTCACTAATAGGCAGTGAAGACCAGTAGATACATCAAACAGGAGCGAAATATGTCAAGTTGAAATGGTCTAAGGATGAGAGCATTCAAAAAGGAAAGATGGAGGTAAAGAAAAGAGACACTATTTCTTGAGATTTCAAACAAAGCATAGTCCCAGGTAAAGAAAATTAGTAAAATAGGAATCATGGATGTAACCATTTAGGGAAAAGGCTTCATAGACTTGACTGCTTTTCTTTTTTTCGTCTTTCTTTTTCCATTGTGAAAGCATCCTTAGTTTGACTTGAATCCATACCATTTGTTTTCTTGCCATCACAACATTACCAACTAACCAAGGCAATCTTGGTTTGAGCTTACTTTACTTTAGTTTGCTTAAGTTGCAACCATCAATACCTCATGGATGCTTTGTGATGGAAGGGTGTGGATATTATCTGCTATTTCTTTGCTTTGCTATGTTTGTTGGTCTCTCACCAACTGGGAGGTTGGAGCTTAATCTAGCTCGAAGCTCCTCTTTATTGATGTTGTCTATCATATGTAAACTATATGTGGTTCATCAATAAAGTTTTCTTTTGCCGATCGAAAAAAAAAAAAAGTTGTAACCATCAATACGTGCGCATGTGTGCTTCTGTGTACAATTTAACTTATTTAAGATATTAAACTAGCCACACTAATAGAATCATTAATGAATCAAGTTTTCTTCAGATATCTTGTAGACAACAATATGCAACTTGACTTAAATTACAAGGAGTTTGAAAATTCTAGCTAACGAATAGGGCTTAGATAGTGCAAGTTTTCAAGTAAAGTTAAAACTTGAGAGAGTTTCAAAATTCAACTAGTCATTGGAAACAAAGTAGCTTCAAAATCAAATAAAGCAATAATATTTTTGCGTTTGCACAGTTGTATCCTTATATTGCCCTTCTCCCCTCCCCTTCCTAATTTCTGATCAAGGCATCTTCTAGTTACTAGTTGTATCCATACATATGCTATGTCGAAATAGGATTCACAGAGTCCAGATTATTTCCAACTGTAGTTTAGATTGATCACTCAGTTTCATGCTTATCATCCTTATCTTCTCATGCTTATCATCCTAGTAATAGTGTATAAATATCTCCACAAATATGTAATACGTGTGTGTGAAAATTATTATCATTGAATAAAATAATTGTTAAATTCATATACTCTGTCTCAAGTTGGTATCAGAGCCAATCTTCTCATGGTATCTGAAATTTCTTCCTCTAATAACATTACTGCTATTTCATCTAATTCTATACCACCTTCATCATCTTCATCCCTTACCCATGCTCACCATTTTCTCTCTCTTAAACTCACCTCTAATTTTTTTTTATTTTTTATTTTATATTGGAAGACCCAACTTCTCCCTTACCTTTGTGGCTAACATCTCTTTCAATACATTGACGGTACTCTTCCTTGCCCACTGTTTACTATTGATGGTACAGTCACAACCAACCCTGTCCACTCTGTTTGGAAAGGACAAGATCAACTCATTTTGAGTCTTCTTATCGCTTCTCTTTCAGAGGACATTCTTCCCCTCGCTGTTCGTTGCGTTTCCTCTCGCGCACTGTGGCTCACTCTTGAGCAGTCCCTTGCTTCTCCGTCAAATACTCGGTTGCTCCAACTCCGTCTGGGTCTTCAGCAACTCAAGCAAAATGATCGTCCTACCACCATTTATCTTTAGGAGGCCAAATCTTTTGCCGATGAACTTGCCGTTGTTGGTGCACCTTTTTCATCATCAGAGTTTAATTTATATGTTTTCCAAGGCATTCACTCTGATTTTAAAGTCCTTTTACGACCTTCACCGCTTGTTCGGACCTTGTTTCTTTTTCCGAATTGCATAATCTTCTCTTAAGTCATGAATTTCTCCACCGTCGGGAAACCATGCCTCCTACCTTTATTACTGCTCCACAGGCTAATTTCACTCAAACTACTTCCCGAGGCCGTTTTCATGGTGGTTCAACCCGTGGTGGCCGTGGTCGTAGTCGCAATCGTGATCGTTCTTTTTTCTTCTTACGATTCAGGCTCTATCGGGGGTGTTCGTCCTGCGTTTCCTGGCTCGAGCTTGCCCCATGACGGTCTTTTTCCTACACCCTCCAATGACACCAGTGTTCGCTGTCAACTTTGTACCCGCATGGGTCACACTGCCACTCAATGCTATCATCGGTTTGATCAAACTGTGGCTCCAAGTGCTCATTTCACTCCTTTCTGCCCGTCCTCTTCCAGCACTTATGGTGATCTGAGTTTCTCCCCTCCTCTCAGTATAACTGGTTTTCAGATAGGGGGTCCACTCACCATGTCACCTCGGATCTTGCCTCTCTTTCTCACATTGAAGCTTATCATGGCCTTCTCATCTTCATGTTGGCAACGGTATGGGTATTCCTATCTCTTATATTGGTTCATCCTCTATCACCTCACCCTCCACCTCTTTTAAACTTTCTCTTGTTCTTCATGTGCCCACATTTTTGAAATCTTTATTATTTGTTCATAAATTTACTAAAGATAATAATGTTTTCTTTGAATTTTACCCCTCACATTTTTTGGTTAAGGATCAACTCTCCAAGAAAGTTCTACTCCACGATAGGAATGATGGTGGTCTTTACCGCTTTTTCTCCCTCCTCGGTTTCTCCTACCGCACTCTCCTCCGAAGTTGTGTCCTCCACCTCATTGGCATGGTTGTCTTGGTCATCCATATCACGGTGCTCTTCGTCAAATTCTCTGGTCTCATAATCTTCCGGTTTCCCACAAGTCCCCTACTGCAGTGTGTCCTGCTTGTTAACTTGGCAAATCCTCGAGGTTCTCCTTACCAATCTTCCTCCAGTCGTAGTTTAGCTCCTTTAGATCTAGTTTTTAGTGATGTTTGGGGGTCCATCCCCAGTTTTGTCAAGTAATGGTCACAAATTCTTTGTAATATTTCTAGATGATTATTCAAAATTTATTTGGTATTTATCTCTCACAAATCTGATGTTTTTCAAATTTTTCCAAAATTTCAAGCTTTAGTTAAACGCCAATTCTCACACAAAATTAAACTTATTCAAACTGATTGGGGTGGTGAATATTGCAAAACTCCATACATATTTTCAACACTTGGGCATTATTCACCATCATTCTTGTCAACATACACATGAGTAGAATGGCCCGATTTGAACGCCGTCACCGTCATATGTCATATTGTTGAAATCGGTCTCACCCTTCTTGCTCATGCGTCTGTGCCTTATAAATATTGGGACTTTGAGTTTGAAACTGCTATTTACCTCATCAATTGCATGCCGTCTAGGGTCACTAATAACATTTCTCCTCTTCAATGTCTTTTCTTAAAATCCCCTGACAACAAATTTTTAAAGATTTTTGGGTGTCTTTGTTTTATTTTTCTTCGTCCCTATAACAAACATAAAATGTCTTTTCGGTCCACTCCGTGTGTTTTTCTTGGGTATAGTCCATCTCACCTTGGTTATCGATGTCTTGATCCCGTCACCACCCGCATTTATATTGCTCACTATGTCTGGTTTGATGAATTGACCTTTCTATTTTCAGCCCCATATCCCCCTTTTTCTATTCCCATTCCCACTTCCTCGGGTCCTTGTATTGCGTCACCGATACATGTTAAGTCTTTTTCCGTTCCTTCCCCTGTGTTCACTCCTCCACTTTAGTCCCCATCCATAGTTGTTTTCTCGTTCCCTACTGTCTCACGGCCTATTGCTTCTATGCTGCACACTACTGGGCTACGGCCCACTGCTGCCATTGCTCAACATTAACTTGTTAATGCTCTGTCTCCGCCTCCTGTTCCTCATTTACCCACTGCCTTAACATTACCATCTTCCCCACCATCCCCTTCCTCCTCCTCCGTTACTCCTACCGGCTTACCTCCCACCTCGACTTCCTTTTATCATAATTCTCATGGTCTTAATCTCATGGTGGACCTCACTTCCCCTTCCCCTGCTCCTTTGCGAACTCACCCGATGGTTCTTTGCCATATGTCTTCTAAACCCACCGCCTTGCTGGCCACATCTTCTGTTTCGGATGAATTCCTTGAACCCACCTGTTTCACTTTCGCAAATAAATCACCCATTTGGTATTAAGCCATGACAGCGGAAATTACTGCTCTCATCCGAAATAGCACTTGGAGTTTGCAACCCTCTACTCCCGGTATGAATATTATGGGTTGTAAATGGGTGTTTCATATCAAACGTCGGGCCGATGGTACTATTGAGCGTCACAAGGCGTGCTTGGTTGCAAAGGGGTTTCATCAACAAGAGGGTCTTGATTATTTTGAAACTTTCAGTCCGGTGGTTAAACCCACCACCATCCGCACTGTCTTGTCTCTTGCTACTTCCTATGGTTGGTCGGTCTGTCAACTTGTTGTTCACAATGCCTTTCTACATGGTGTTCTTCAAGATAAGGTGTTCATACATCAACCACCTGGGTTTGTTGGTGACAATCATCCATTGTTTGTGTGCAAGCTTCACAAATCTCTCTATGGTTTAAAATAGGCTTCACGTGATTGGTTTTCTCGCCTCACTGGTTTTTAATCAAGCACAACTTTACTCCATCAAAATCAGTTAGCTCTTTGTCTATTTATCAACATGGCGGTATTTTGGTTTATCTCCTTATTTATGTTGATGACATATTGCTCGCTGGTAATTCCTCAGAGTTTATGCAGCAACTACTTCATACTCTTGGCCAAGAATTTGCCATCAAGGATCTTGGTGCTCTGCATTATTTTTTGGGTATTGAAGCTCATTACCAATCTTTTGGGTTATTACTCTCTCAACGAAAATATATTTTGGATTTATTAACCAAATCTGGTATGCACCAATCCAAGCATGTTTAGACGCCCATCTCCATTACCTCCAAGCTCACTTCTGCTCACGGCCATCCTTTAGTTGATCCTACACGATATTGCATAGTGGTTGGGTCTCTTCAATACCTCACCGTGACGAGGCCGAATATCTCCTTTGCTGTCAACAAGGTTTGTCAATTTATGTATTCACTGACAAAAGACCATTGGCAAGTGTAGACGTCCCCGAACATCCCGGGAGGGAATCCCGTTTTGTTTATTTGGGCTCACTACAGTTCAGGACTCAATGTCACGGTCCTGTATCTAATCTCGCAGAGTGCAATGCAAGACCGATGAATCATCAAAGAGTCCAAATTCGGCAAATCGTTTTTGAAAACAGATTTTTTGAAAGAAGTGCCAAACATGGACTGCTTTGCCAGATACAGAGTCGCCACCTAAATATTTTATTTTGGGAAATTTAGGAAACCCTGACTCGTTGCCTAAGGCCATGTGTCCGTCATCACCAAAGTTGCCTCGGCTCGAGAACTTGGGTACGATTGGGGAAGGTCACTTCGTGAGCACCCCCACTCGCCCGATCAAAGATCGGCCTCTACTAACCATGATATCGAGTTTTGAAAACATTATGCGTTCTTATTCCAGTTATTAGCCTAGATTTACTATGTGATGCGCACAGCATAAAAGTATAGACTGGATCGCCTGAATTGGAACAAAACACTTCATATTTATTTTTGAAAGTGGTTTGCTACTCGCAAGTAGGCTTAAAATGCGGATTTTGCCACCCTCGGGTGGGCTTAGAAAACATGGTTTTGCCACTATCTAGTGGGCTTAAAACTCACAGTGAATGAATTGTTCCAATCCAAATAACCCAACCTTCACCCACAGGTATTCAGGCAGTTATATCACATAAGCACATAGCCTCATGGTAAGCATGCTATCATGGCAGTCACTCACACGCATGCAAGGATGCTAAAGCATAAAACTTACCGAGTACTCCAAGCCAAAACAGAAGCTATGTTAGAAATCCATGCATGATCCTAACTATACAGAAATGCCTAATGCAACACATGCAAAATGCAACTAAGATAGGCTCGGCTATTCTAAACATGGCATATGAAATGCTACAGCTAACATGTACTCAACTCGGAATTGAAATACAATGCAGTGAGTATGATGCGCCGAGCCCGGTGCATGCAAAACAGATGAATGAATGCAAACATGCTATCATACTGTATGCTAATTGAAACATGCCCTAATCTAACCATCATAAGCTGGTAAATAAAAGGGAGAAAGACGTGGGGTTGGAAGACATACATCACACGCACGCACACTTATTACAACATTGCCCTCGCTCGGAGGGTCCGAATAAATAATATACAGTCCAAATAAATAGTACAGTCCGAATAAATACAAAACCCTAATTAATTAACAAATTTAACTAGGAAAGCAGTAAACTAGCACGCAAATCTATGGACCACCTCAGCTCTGTTCCGGATGATGAATGATGCGTGCTTGAGTTGTTTTGCGCGGAAATCCATTGCGATGCCTCGATTTGCCTCTGTTTGCAATTAATCTCGGAATGTTGTGCGAAGCTCCAGAAGGCTGTTGATTCTTGATGTGCTGCAACAGAGAGCAAGAAAAGGGCATGGCAATGTATTTTCACATATGTATGTTTGCCTCGATCCTCGTGCTATCAATCACGCATCTCGATGCATGATGGCCGAGGAGTCGAATTGCACGACTCAATATGAAATGAATGCACATGGAAACACAGCAAGACTGAGACTCCATCATGGATAATCCGGAGTGTCGGTGACTGGGAATTGAGACACATTTCGTCACTCGGAGTACGAAACGTCCCTCGTTTCCCGTGTTCGGGCTAATTCCTATCCCAAATGCAATGCAATATGCATGACATGCATGAATGCAATCCTAACATGCAACCTAGCATACGCAATGCTATGAAATGGCGTACACAATGCTCGATGTAATATGGCATACACAATGCTCTAACATGCAACCAAGCATACTCAATGCAAAATGGGCTTACACAAATATGAGTGGATCTCAGCCACACTCACATCAGCGGCCATTAAATGAAAATGAGACAATCGGAATGCGTGCACACATGCATGCAAACCGAGGACCGAACCTAAGGCATCAAATGCCACTCTAACAAGGCATGGCAAGGATGAAGCATGGAATTCAAATATGTAAATTTCAGCACTGAAACATGATGCTAAAAGGTCCCGAAACATGGAAACATGGCACTCGATGCATGAGATGAGCCCCGAAACTCAAAACTAGGCACATGTATTGACTTATAGCTATACAAAGCATGCATTATTTGACTATGAAGCACAAAGACAGAGCCAAGGCAGTCCCAAAACATGAACATTTCTAGTTCAAAGCATGACCAAAAGATGCTAGCATGATGGACTAAAATAGCATGCAACTTTGACTAGCAAACATGGTTTACATGGCATGTATATGAAGCGCATGAGAACTCATCAAACCAAAAAAAATCAGTGAATAAAACATGCCAAAATATGCCCAAATAATCACTGAAATGCAGCCAATGCATGCCAAAATGATGAGCTCCTTTAGAGGGCCATACAAGGGGTTATTAAGCACATACAAGATAGAAACTTAGAAAGACTAAACCAACTCTGGAAATGGGTTATGATAGCCCTAAAACCCACAAAATAGGCCCTGGAATCAGTCTCGGAAGCATGCAAAGAAAGGCCTTTTGGAAAGGCCTTGAATGGGGTCTCTTTACACATGCATCATAGACATAAAAAATGGCCAAAAGGGCCTCGGACAGAGCTAAGGCAGACCTTAAAACCCTCAGAATAAAGCCTAAAATAAGACTTCAATGTATGCGAAATAGGGTTCCTTTGGAAGGCCTAAAAGACCACCAAACAAGACAAGGAGAGAGGGGGGTCACCCCCCTCTGATTTTGGCCCTCAAAAATGCATCTAAGCCACAGAAAATCCACTGGATTTTAGTGGCTAAGAGGCCAAACCATGGCCAATGCAAGTGCTCTAATGCATAGCCCTAATCATGAAGGAATGAAGCATGCATAGGGGAAGATGACCCCAAACAGAAATGAGACCTTAACCAAACTTGAAGAGGATTTCAAAAAAAGACTTTTTCCAGTTTATATCAAATCTCAAAAGTGTTCACAAGTAAGGCTAAAATATGATGCAAAAATAGCCCTAAAAGAGAGATAAAGGGTAAGGGGAAGTAGATGGCCTCAAAAATCAAAGAGCCCTTAAACAAAGTTGAAAAGGAGCTCAAAATAAGACACTTTATAGTTTGGCTTGAAGCCCAGAAATACTCACAAATAAGGCTAATATATCATGCAAGATAAGCCCTAAAAGAGAGATAAAACACAAAGGGGGAGCAGAAGATCTCAAACAGAAAAAAGTTCTTGATCAAACATGAAGATAAGCTCAAAATAAGACTGTTTTCAGTTCAGGTCGAAGCCCAAAAATGCAAGAAAAAGGAGCTAAGATATAGAGCAAAGTTATGCAAAAATGGGGAAAATAGAAGCTTACCCTTGTAGAGCCGAACTCCAGCAGCTTTTGGACCAAGTTGGTGAGCTTTCAACCTCTGCAAATGACCTCCAAGGGGCTGGAATGGATGATGGAGGTGGTAGGCTATGGGGTGTAGGGTAAAATGGCCAAGAAAAGGGGTGTTTGGAGGCTTGAAGTATAGATATAGGGGGTGTATGTATACTTTTCAACCCAAAGCTTCTAACCCTCTCCAATGGAGGTAGAGGCCTCCATTTATAGAAGGGAGGGGCTAAAGCTTCTCAAAGAAGCTTTAAAACTAGGTTGAACATCCTCCATAGAGTGTATGGAGGATGCAGCAAATAGCAAACAGCTGGCACAGCTGGAATACACTCAGGAGGGCAAACATGGCCGGCCAGGTTCAAAAGGCCAAGGTGGCCGGCCGACCACCTCCCCTAGTCGGCCGACCAGGGGTCAAAGGGTTCAAGAAGAATTACTGGTCGGCCACCCCAAAAAGGTGGCCTCTCAGATGAGTGCAACACAGCTGTGAAGAGAAAAACCAGAAAAAGTGGTTCAAGAGAGAGAAAAACCAGCTTTTTAGAGGGGTTCAAAAGGGTCAGGGATAATTACTGGTCGGCCTACCCATATTGGTGGCCCCCCAAGTGTGTACAACACAATGGTGTGGTGGAAAGTTAGAAAAAGTGGCCCGGGAATGGGAAAAACCAGCTTTCTAGTAAGAAAAACGGGCGACGAAGAGCAATGAAGAGAAAAGCTGGTTTTTCAGAAAAATTGCTGGTCTCCCACCCTCCTACAACCTTTCTAACAGTGAAAATAAGGTCCTTGCCAAAAACAGACCAAGACGGATGCAAAACGAAGGTTCAGGGGTCAAAACGCACAGTTCGGGGCCCCGAAAACAGGCTGTTGGGCACAGGAAGTGGCGTTCGACCACGAAGGTGGTCTCTCAGGCCACAGTGTCCCTCAAAAGGGAGGAAATAAGGTGTGTGCCAAAAACCAGAGCAAACAGAGGTAGTTAAGCTGTCCCGAACCGAGGCACACGGCCGACAGCTCCAAAAAATAGAAAACCGGGCTCCAAACGGGAAAAATGGCCTACGACCACGAAACGTAGCCTACGGCCACTGAGAGATGGTCTACGAGACCTCTCCCTCCCTTCGGGAAGAGAAAACGGAGAAAACGGGACCTGTAGAAGTCCCCGAATGCCCCGGGAGGGTTAAGTCCCGTTCTGTTCATTTGGGTTCACTACAGTTCAAGGACTCGATTGTCACGGTTCTAAATCTTGAACCAAAGAGTCCAAATCTGGCAAATCGTTTTTGAGAAAACAGATTTTTGAAAGAAGTGCCAAACATGGACTGCTTTGCCAGATACAGAGTCGCCACCTAAATATTTTTTATGGGGAAATTTAGGAAACCCTGACTTGGTGCCAAAGGCCACGTGTCCGTCATCACCAAAGTTGCCTCGGCTCGGGAACTTGGGTACGATTGGGGAAGGTCACTTCGTGAGCACCTCCGCTCGCCCGGTCAAAGACCGGCCTCTACTAACTATGATATCTTATTTTGAAAACCTTGTGTGTTCTTATTCCGGTTATTAGCCTAGGTTACTATGTGATGCGCACAGCATACAAGTATAGACTGGGTCGCCTGAATTGGAACAAAACACTTCATGTTTGTTTGTTTGAAAATGATTTGATGGTGCTACCCGCAGGTAGGCTAAGACGTGGGTTTGCCACCCTTGAGTGGGCTTAAGAAAACATGATTTTGCCACTATCTAGTGGGCTTAAAACAAACATTTGATGAATTGTTCCAATCCAAATGACCCAACCTCCACCCACAGGCATTCAAGGCAGTTATATCACATAAGCAGTTAGCCTCATGGTAAGCATGCTATCATGGCAGTCACTCACACGCATGCAAGGATGCTAAAGCATAAAAACTCACCGAGTACTCCAAGCCAAAACAGAAGCTTATTAGAAATCATGCATGATCCTAAATATGCTGAAATGCCTAATGCAACACATGCAGAATGCAACTATAGCAGGCTCGGCTATTCTAAACATGGCATATGGAATGCTACAGCTAACATGTATTCATCTTGTAATTGAAGTACAATGCAGTTAGTATGGTGCGCCGAGCCTGGTGCGTGCAAAACAGATGAATGATGCAAACATGCTGTCATACTGTATGCTAATTGAAATATGCCCTAATCTAACCATCATAAGCAGGTAAATAAAAGGGAAGAAAGACGTGGGGTTGGAAGACATACATCACACTCACCCACACTTATTACAATCATGCCCTCGCGCAGAGGGTCCGAATAAATATACAGTCCCGAATGAAAGAATAGTACAGTCCAAATAATACAGTCCAAATAATGTACAAATTCCTAATTAATTTACAAATTAACTAAGAAAATATTAAAACTGGCATGTAAGCCAGGGACTGCCTTGATTCTGCTCCGGGTGATGGAATGATGCATGTTTGGGCTGCTTTGCGCGGAAATCCACTGGAATGCCCCAATTAGCCTCTGTTTTGCAATGATTCTTAAAAAGCGCGCCGAGCCTCGGAAGACCGTTGATTCTTGATATGCTGCAACAGAGAGTAGGAAAGGGGCATAGCAATGTATTTTCACAAATGTATGCATGTCTCGATCCTCGTACCACCAATCACGCATCTCGATGCATGATGGCCGAGAAGCCGAATTGCACAACTCAATATAGAATGAATGCATATGAACACTATGGCAAAACCTAACTCCATCATGGATAATCATGAGTGTCGGTGACTTGGGAATTGAGACACGTTCCGTCACTCGGAGTACGAAACGTACCTCGTTTTCCATGCCCGGGCTAACTCCTATCCCGAACACGATGCAATATGCATGATATGCGTGAAATGCAACTAAGATACAATCCTAACAAACACAATGTTAAGGAATGGCATACACGCTATACAAGGTGATACACAACCGAGCATACACAATGTTATGGATGAAATGGCATACGCAATGCAATATGGGCTTACACCAACATGAGAGAGCCTCAGCCACACTCACATAAGAGGCCATAATGAAAACAGGACAACTCGAAATGTGTGCACGCGTGCACGCAAATCGAGGACCGACCCTCAGGCACCGAAATGCCACTCTAATGAGACATGGCAAAGACATGGAATATAGTATGCAAATATGCAAAAAAAACCAGTAGCAAAATGAGGGGTAAAACAGCCCCGAAACCCGGTAAAATGGAACCTGATGCATGGAATGACCCCGAAACATGGATTTTGGTGCATGAAATGGCCTAAAGCTATACAATGCATACATAATTTGAACATGAAATGAAAAGACAGAAGCAAGGCAGCCCCGAGACAAACATTTTTACAGTTCAAAGCATGGCCAAACAGTGGGTACAAATAGGGCAAAATTAGCATACGAAAATGGGGGGCCAAGAGAGGTAATGAAGCAAGTCATATCTGCTGATCTCAAACACAAAAGGCCCCTTCTACAATGTTGAAGAGGGGCTAAAAATATGACTTTTTACAGTAGATGAAAAGCCCCAAATCAGTATACAAACATGCTCAAAATGCAATGCAAGATTAAGGCCACAAGAGGGCTATAACACAAAGTATGCAAAATATTCATCAAACAGCCAAAGACCCTTAATGAAACATGACAAAGGGGTCAAAACATGGCCACCTTCAGCTCTGATCATGGCCAAAAAAAAGAAGCAAGATAAGCTAACAAAACATGCAAAAATAGGGACCAAAGAGGGGTACAATGACAAGTGATACATGGAGGTCCCAAACAAGGATGAGCCCTTCTTCAATGTTGAATAAGGGCTCAAAATAGTCCTATCTATAGTTTATGACATGCTCCAAAACAGATCACACATAGGCTAAAAACATCATGCAAAAATATGGCATACAAAGAGATATTGAAGCAAGTGCAAGATAGGGGTCCCAAACAGGGATGAGCCCTTAATGAAAGGTGAAGAAGAGCTCAAAAAAATACTACTTTTAGTTTTGGTCGGAGCTCAAAACAGCAAGCAAATAGGCCAAAGAAATGGAACAAAAAAAAGCACAAAAGAGGGAAAATATTGTTTACCCTTGAAGACCAAACTTTGACAGCATTTTGGACCAAGAAGAGCCCCTAGCCTCTGCAAATCAGCTGCAAAATGTCGGAATGGAGGAAGGAAGGAGGGTGCTATGGGTTGTAGTGTAAAAATGGTCCAAGAACAAAAAGGTTTTGAGGCTTGGAATCTAGAGAGAGAGAGATTCAAAGCAAGAGGTTCAAAACAAAATTTTCTAACCCTTAAACACAGACCTGGGATGCTGTATATATAGGCAAAAGAGGCTGGAAAAGAGGGGGAAAAAAAGGGGGGGAAATATTTCAAGTTTCCCTCCAAAAATTGGCCTAAAGAGGGGTATAAAGGCAAGTGGTAGCTGCTGATTCCAAACGGCCGAGAGCCCTTCAACAAAGTTGAAGAAGGGCTCAAAATAAGACACTTTGTAGTTTACGACCAAGTCCAACACAGCCCACAAGTACGCCTAAAATACCGTGCAAAAAAAGGCCTAAAAGGAGGTAAAGAGGCAAGTGACAGAAGGAGATCTCAAACAAAGAAAAACCCTTAATCAAAAATGAAAAGGGACTCAAAATATGACTATTTCTAGTTTGGGTCGGAGCCCAAAAATGCTTGCAAGTAAGGCTCGGGGGCCAAAACGCGCAATCCGGGGCCCCGAAAACTGACTGCTGGGCACCGGGAGTGGTGTTCGACCACGAAGTTGGTCTCTCGGACAACAGTGTCCCTCAAAATGGAGGAAATAAGGTATGTGCCAAAAACCGGAGCAAACGGAGGTAGTTAGGCGGTCCCGAACCGAGGCACGCGGCCTGACGGCTCCGAAAACCGGAAACCGGGCTCCGAAATGGGAAAAATGGCCTGCGACCACGGACGTAGCCTATGGCCACTGAGAGATGATCTACGAGACCTCTCCCTCCCCTCAGGAAGAGAAAACAGAGAAAACCGAGCTTGGTTCGCAAACCGAGGCAAGTCACAGAAAAGTCCAGAAGTTCGGAGGCAAGGCTCACGGCCGAGACTCCGTAACCTCAGAACGAGCACAGTATACAACATCACCAAGCGCTCAATCAGTGACGTCTGAGTCTTAAGGTCGGTCAAAAATGGAGTGTCTACAGGACCTGGTTCGCAAACCAAGGCAAAGCACAAAAGAGTCCGGAAGTCCGGAGGCAAGGCTCGCAGCCGTGACTCCGCAACCTCAGAACGAGCACAATATGCAACATCACAAAGCACTCAATCGGTGACGTCTTAGTTTTAAGGTCGGTCAAAAATGGGATGTCGGCAGCAAGCCATGAAGCAGATCCTTCGTTATCTCAAACATACCTGGGATTTACAAAATTGTCAATTTTATTTTTTTATTAATAAAAAATAGTATTTATTATTGATAATAAAACATTACAAGAGAAAGAGTGAGCAAAAAAAAAAAAAACCAATTAGCCATCTACCCCCACAAAAGAAAAAGTAGTTGGCGATGCTATAATTTAGAAATAAATTTTTGGCAAATCATTTAAAATAAATTTTAAAGAGGTCTTGTAAACTTTTAGTTTCACCAAAATTTATAAAAATCTGTGAGTGCTAATTTCTGACCACACTCCCAAATAGGAACTCAGCTGGAGAGCACATGCAGAATAGAGTACGCCTGAACAACCTATCACAGAAAGATAAGAATCCGGCGGTGGTTCGTCTACCCGGGGGCACTCCGACGATCAAGTCAATACTTAGTTTATCTCTCAAAGATAGCAAATAGAGCTTAACTCACAAGCCAGAATACAAAAAGCGTACCTTAGACCCACGAGGGTGCCTTCCTTTTATAGCCAGTACTAACCTGATCCTTATAGAAGCCTAGCTTCAATGGACTCTAGCTCAATGCTCATCTTGGACTCCCAGCCAGATAGAGATAAACTCCCCAAGAGCCTTATCTTTATCTAGATTGAGGTCCTCTCCCATTCTAAGACTCTTGTCCCTTATCCGTTCATCTCGGATTTCGGTATCTCCGTAGATAACCTCGGCCTAGCCGAGATCACCTCGGCGCCATGACCAAGACATGTGACACCTCGGCTGACACTTCGGTGTCAGCTTAGCCATGTGTTGTCATTCTCAAAATATGCCCCCACAACTACCTCCTAAGTTTTATTACCTCAACATTCTGAGGTGATGGAACATATATCGTTTGTCCATATAGCACACCGGCTAGGACTTACTCCATCCTTCATGACCGAGATCATCACACATCGGCTTCATATGACCAAGACCCAAGAACCAAGCTTCTTTAAGTTTCTTAACCGAGATCGTCCCTCTAGCCGAGGTTCTTGCTCTATTAAATCAAGAACTCCAAGAGTTCTATCTGCGCATGAGCTGTCACGCACAGTTTTACAACTTTTTTTATGGAATGATACAACTAAAATTATTAAAATAAATAATTAGAATTATTATTTAAATTTTAAAATAGTACTTCTTTTTCTCCAATTTAAAAATTATTTTAGATATTTTATATATTATAAAAAGTATAAATAATTTTATTAAAAAAAATATTTTAAAACTAATATGTTTGGTCTATGCATCGCACGGTTTAACAATTAGTTGTTGTACTAAAATTGGATATTAGTGGTAAATTATTATTTTTTGGATCAAAATTTTTGTCTAAAAAAATAATATTTTTGGCATGGAATTGTTTTATCCCATGTCTTTATTAGCAACATTTGTAAAATTTCATCATTAAAGGTTTATTTTTAGATTTTTTTTCCGAAAGACTTTTAGGTTTTGTTTGGCAAGTGGTGATTTTAGTCAAAAAGTCAAAAAAAATCATTAAAAAAATCAAAAAATCAACAACCTATACCAAAAAGTCAAATATTTTATTTTTTCTTTACTTTTTGCACATCTTTTCGTAAAAATTCAAAAAGTCAACCCAAACATACAAATTTTTTTTACATTATATTTTAGCTAAAAAATCAAAAAATTACTAAAAAAGCCTATTCTCAAATGAGGCCTTAGTGACAACTCTCATAATGTCAGAAATTGAAATTAGTTTCTTAATATTTTTTACAACAAAATTTTCACTTTTGGAGACAAAAGAGTTTGGTCTCTAAATGATGGGTAATTTTATTCAACAATTTTTAAAATATCATGTCACATTATTTAAATAGTGCTCTAAACCAATCAAGTGACAGAGATTTTTACACGGTATGCTGACTCACTTAAAAGATGACTCATTTGCAGCGAGTGTCACATTTTTTTTTTTTTTTGATCAGCAAAAAAAACTCTTTATTGATGATAACATAACAAAAATACATCATGGTGTACATCAACAAATAGAGGAGGCAAGAACAAAAAACATCATTGCAAACCTTCCTAATCCCAACTAGGTTGGCACTAAGGATAATGCACAATCATCTGCTAGCTTAAGCCAACAGGTTGATGAGAAACCAACCAAAGAGGGAACAAGCAAAACAAGACAGCAAGCCATAATAGATCTCAGCAAAACAGAACAGAACTCCATCTCAGACTCCAACATAGCAGTAGAAAACTACTCCATCTCAACAAAAATAGAACAGAACTCTATCACATCACACCTCCACTGCTTCACTCACAAAGCAAACTAGTGCAAAAAACAGTGTAGACACCTCATTTTTGATCGTCCTTAAGACTTGGTTGTGCTTGTAGGTACACCCATTTGGCCGGTTCGATTGCTCGCCCAGCACTCGACTGTCGCAGCGGAACGTCGCCGTTTTGGGTTTTTGGGTTTCCCAAACCTTGTATCCTTTCTGTCTCATTTTTGGACCCTGACCTGGTCCTTTCAGAGTGGACCCTGTAGTGCACTGCCGGCCATGGCATGGCACTGCCGGCCATGGCTTTGCCCCTGCCGGCCACTGATGGAGCCCTGCCGGCCATCAGTGTGGCACTGCCGGCCATTGCTGATGGCCGGCACCCCCCCCTATTTCAGCTGGTTTCCGGGAAGATCTTTTGTACCAGCTGGAATCCTCATATCTGTCCTCCATACACGTGTATGGAGGGATGAAAGCCAAGAAAAGCTTGTTCAAGAAGCTTTGGCTTGGCTTTGCTCTATATAAGGAAGGGTTCTCTTCCTTAGACAGGGGTTCTAAGTTTTGAAGGGCAAAAACTCTATCTCTCTATATTGCTTGTGTTTCATGCTTTAGGGTTGGATTTCTTTGCACTTTTGCACTACAACATTAGATACACACCTCCATTCTCCATTCCAGCACTTTGGAAGCCATTTGAGGAGGTTGAAAGCTCAGAATCTTAGACCAGAACCTGCTGGAAAGCTGCTCTTCTAGGGTAAAAGTTTATTTCCCTCAAACTTGCACTTTCTTGCTTCATATATAAGCCTTTGTTGTTTACATTTTTGGGCTCCGACCCTAACTGAAAATGATCATATTTTGAGCCCCTTTTCATGTTTGATCAAGGTTCTTTCCCTGTTTGAGGCCATCTTCTACCACTTGCCTCTTTAACTCTCTTTTAGGCCTATTTTTGCATAGTATTTTAGGCTTATTTGTGAGCAGTTTCGGACTTGGTCACAAACTGTAAAGTGGCTTGTTTTGAGCACTTCTTCAACTTTGTTGAAGGGCTCTCCTCTGTTTGAGGCCATCTACTGCCACTTGTCCCTTTATCCCTCTTTTAGGCCCATTTTTGCATGATAGATTAGCCCTACTTGTGTTCATTTTTGAGAGTTGTCATAAACTAAAAAATATCTTTTTTTAGTCTCATCTTCATGTTTTATTAAGGTCTATTCTCTGTTTTGGGTCATCTTCCCCTATGCATGCTTCATCTCTTCATGATTAGAGCCATACATGTGAGCGTTTGCATTGGCCTTGTTTTGGCCTCTTAGCCACTAAAATTCAGTGGATTTTCAGTGGCCTTGATGTATTTTTGAGGATCAAAATTAGAGGGGGGTGACCCCCTCTCTCCTTGTCTTGTTTGGGGATCTTTTAGGCCTTCCAAAGGGACCCTATTTTGCATGCATCAAAGTCTTGTTTCAGGCCTCATTCTGTGAGTTTTGAGGTCTGCCTTGATGCTGTTCCAAGGCCCTTTTGGCCATACTTTATGTCTATGAGGCATGTGTAGACCAATCCCATTCAAGGCCTTTCAAAGAGGCCTTTCTTTGCATGTTTCCGGGACCAATTTCAGGGTCAATTTGGTGAGTTTTGGAGCTATCATATTTGATTTTCAGAGTTTATTTGGCTATGCTAAGTGTCCATATTGCATGTGCTTAAGAATCCCTTGCATAGCCCTCTAAAGGAGTTCATCATTTTTGCATGTATTGGCTTCATTTCAGTGGTTATTTGGGCCTATTTTCACATGTTTAGTTAACTGATTTTTGATTATTTGGTGAGATTCTATGTGCATCATGTACTTGCCATGTAAACCATGTTTACTAGTCAAAATTGCATGCTAATTTAAGCCATCTTTCTAGCACTTTTTGGCCTTGCTTTAAACTGGAAAAGTCCATGTTTTGGGACTGCCTTGACTCTGTCTTCATACTTCATGTGCAAATGATGCATGCTTTGTATAGCTGTAAGTCATTCCATGTGCCTAGATTTGAGTTTCGGGTCTCACCTCATGCATTGGGTGCCATGTTTTCATGATTCGGGGCTGTTCAACATCATATTTCAGTGCTGAAATTTCCTTGTTTGCATACCATGTCCCATGCCTTACCATGCTTTGGTAGAGTAGCATTCGTGCCTTAGGTTCGGTCCTCGGTTTGCGTGCACGCGTGTTCGCATTTTCGAGTGTCTCATTTTCATCTAATGGCCACTTATGTGAGTGTGGTTAAGGTCTACTCGTGTTGGTGTAAGTCAATTATGCATTGTGTATGCCATTTCATAGCATTGTGTATGCTAGGTTATATGTTAGCGCATCGTGTATGCTATGTTACCTCGTGCATCGTGTATGCCATTCCATAGCATTGTGCATGTTAGGTTGTATCTTAGTTGCATTCATGCATGTCATGCATATCGCATTGTGTTTGGGGTAGGAGTTAGCCCGAGCACGGGAAACGAGGGACGTTTCGTACTTTGAGTGACGGAATGTGTTTCAATTCCCCGTCACCGACACTCCGAATTATCCATGACGGAGTCTCGGTCTTGTTGTATTTATACGTGCATTCATTTCATATTGAGTAGTGCAATTCGAACTCTTCGGCTATCATGCATCGAGATGCGTGATTGGTGGCACGAGGATCGAGGACTACACTCCCTGAAGAGTAGTCAAGCATACATATGTGAAAATACATTGCCATGCCCCTTTTCTGCTCTCTGTTATAGCAAATCAAAGAACCAGCAGCCTTCCGAAGCTTGGCACGCATTCCAAGAACAACTGCAAACAGAGGCTAATTGGGGCATCGCAGTGGATTTCTGCGTAAGGCAACCCGAACATGCATCATTCATCATCTGGAGCAGAGCTGAGGCGGTCCCTGGCTTGCATGCCAAATTTAATGCTTTCCTAGTTAAATTTGTTAATTAATTAGGGTTTTGTACTTATTCGGACTGTATTATTTATTTGGGACTGTATTATTTATTCGGACCCTCCGAGCGAGGGCACAACTGTAATAAGTGTGCGTGTGTGTGTGATGTATGTCTTCCAACCCCACGTCTTTCTCCCTTTTATTTACCAACTTATCATGGTTAGATTAGGGCATGCTTCAATTAGCATACTTATGCTCGCATGTTTGCATTCATTCATCTGTCTTGCATGCACCGGGCTCGGCGCATCATACTAACTGTATCTGTATTTCAATTCTAAGTTGAATACATGTTAGCTGTAGCATTTCACATGCCATGTTTAGAATAGCTGAGCCTACTATAGTTGCATTTTGCATGTGTTGCATTAGGCATTTCTGTATAGTTAGGATCATGCATTGATTTCTAACTGATTTCTATTTTTGCTCGGAGTACTCGGTGAGTGTTATGCTTTAGCATCTTGCATGAGTGTGAGTGTTGCCATGTTAGCATGCTTGCCATGAGGCTAATTGCTTATTTGCTATATCTGCCTGAATGCCAGTGGATGGAGGTCTTTTTGTCTGGATTGGGACAAATTCAACGAAACTCTTTTCCTAAGCCCACTGAGGTGGCAAAATATCCTTTTCTTAAGCCCACTGAGGTGGCAAAATCTCTTTGTTTTTACTAAGCCCACTGAGGTGGCAAATCTCCTTTTTCCAAGCCTACTGAGGTGGCAAAATCTCTTTTCCTAAGCCCACTAGTGAAGTGGCAAATTCATATTATTTTCCGAAATCAACCGTGAGTTGAATTTGTTCCAATTCCTACGATTTGGTCTATAATTGTATGCTGTGTGCATCACGTAGTAAATCTAGGTTAATAACCGGAATAAGAACACACAATGTTTTCAAAACTAGATATCACGGTTAGTAGAGGCCGAATCTTTGATCGGGCGAGAGGGGGTGCTCATAGCTGACCTTCCCCAATCGTACCCAAGTTCCCGAGCCGAGGCAACTTTGGTGATGACGGACACGTGGCCTTAGGCAGTGAGTCAGGGTTTCCTAAATTTCCCAAAATAAAATATTTAGGTGGCGATTCTGTATCTGGCAAAGCAGTCCATGTTTGGCACTTCTTTCAAAAAAATCTATTTTCTCAAAACGATTTGCCGGATTTGGACTCTTTGGTTCAGATTAAGAACCGTGACAATTTGAGTCCGAACTGTAGTAGACCCACAAACGAACAGAACGGGACTCACCCTCCCGGGGCGTTCGGGGACGTCTACAAACAGCTCCAAGTCATTAAGACTCCAATATAGCAGCAACATGGACTGATCACAGATATGCACAGCAGATGATCAGAAAAACACAGACAGATACACTCCAAAAGCATCAACCAGAGGACTAAGTATTAAGAAGTGCATCTTTATGCAACCAAAGGATAACCAGTATCTGATCAGCAACAGACCAACAACAGATTTAACATCAGCAGCACTAAGCAACAAAAGAGCAGCACCAGCAAAATGAACCTTAGCTAAGTAGAACATTAACACCAACAACAGTGGCAACAGTAAAATATAACTCATTAGTAGAATAATTAGAACAACAGTAGCACTACCAGCTAAACATCAAATACACAGCCTGATCTGATTCAGATTAGAGACAAAATCATGGATGAAATATGAATTACCATAAGAGTGGTTTTTTAACCAAATTGCGATTCTAACCTTAATAAGCTCAATGATCTCCAAGAAGTTGAGCTGGGCACTATTGAAAACACAATCATTCCTGAGCTTCCAAATTGACCAAACAACAGCAAGTGGGATGATTTTCCATATCTGTAATTCTTTCTTCTTAATTTTTGTGCCAAGCCAACAATCAAACAAATCCACAACAGAGCCAAGGCAAACCCAAAAAAGACCCCACTAGTCAATGATAGTAGACCAAATTTTCCAGCTAAAGAGGCAAAAAAGCAAAACATGATCAATGGTCTCCAAGTCAGATTTGTGAAAGATACACTAAATGGCATCCTCCCCTCTGAGAACCCCAATATGATGAAGGAAGAGAGATGTTTTTACTCAACCTTTCCAAACTAGCCAAGAGAAGAATTGGACTTTTGGTGGTGAGATGTTGTTCCAAATGAATCTGGGCATAAACAGATCAGGACCTCTGTTGGACTGCCACCAGCAGAACAAATCCTTTGCTTTGAAGGCACCTTGAGATGAAGCTTTCCATCTCATTTTTTCCTCTATTTCATGCCTTAATGATGGGCCATCTCCCAGTAAAACTTGCATATTATGAACTGATTCATCTTCCCAGGCTAATAGAGGTCTCCTAAAACTGAGATTCCAGTTAGAAGAGCTAGATTTCCTAACAATGAAGTCTAATAGAGATCCATCCTTATTAAAAGAAAGACTAAAAAGTCTAGGAAATTTAGACTGAAGGCAGTCAGTCCCCACCCAGATATCCTTCCAGAAAGATATGCTGACCCCATTACCAATAACTAATTCTGAATTAGTTAGAAAGAAATTGAATAAAAGCAGAATTTTCTGAAGTAAGGCCTATAATGTTCTTCCAAATCCATGAGCAAATAGTAATAGTGCCTTGAGAATGGAACCAACTACCTGTTCTGGTACTATACTTGTTGCAGATTAATCTTCTCCAGAGCTTGCTTTTCATCACAGAACCTCCACCACCATTTAGTAAGAAGGCAAACATTAACTTGACCTAAACTTCTTACACCTAAACCTCCTTGCTTCTTTGTCAGTGAAACATCCTTCCAACTAATCAGGTGTACCTTTTGTTTGACATCTGAATCACTCCACAGGAAAGAAGCTTGAATTTTATCCACTACTTTGATTTCATATTTTGGCATTTTAAACAAAAAGAGGTAGAAAATTGAAAGGCTAGATAATGTGGATTTGATGAAGGTGAGTCTATCGGCAAATGATAGAAGTCTCTTCTTCCATCCTGAGAGTTTGCTCTTAAATTTGTCCAAAACTGGTTTCCAAGTAGCTTTCCTTCTGGGATTGGCAGCAAGAGAAAGCCCAAGATACTTTAAAGGTAGTTTCTGATTAAGGAAGTTCAATGTGGACAAAAAAATATTGATTAAAGTCTCAGAGACATCAACACTACAAACTGTACTCTTGTGGAAATTTATTTTTAGCCCTGACATAAGTTTGAAGCACCGAAGTATTCTCTTCAAGGTTGTGATCTCTAGTAAATCAGCTTCACAAAAGAGAATAGTGTCATTAGCAAATTAGAGGTGAGTAAAGTACAAGCCAGTGGGACCAACAACAGCCTCTTTAATTAAGCCCAAGCCCTTTCTCTAGTTAGAAGCAGATTCAACCCTTCTGCAACACTGTTAAAAAGAAAGGGTGAGAGTGGATCACCCTGTCTAAGCCCTCTTTCTGGTCGAAATTCATCTGTAGGTGAGCCATTGACAAGAATGGAAATGCTAGCGGTTGTTAGACAGGATTTTATCCATCACAACAATTTTGAACCAAAACCAAACTTGATAAACAAATCAAAAAGGAACTCCCAATTTACAGTATCAAAGGCTTTTTCAAAATCAAGTTTTATGATCACCCCTTGGATATTGGATTTTTTCTACCAATCTACAATCTCATTAGCAATGAGCACTCCATCCAAAATACTCCTGCCCCCTAGGAAGGCAAACTGTGCTTCACTTACTATGCTAGGTAAAACAAGCTTCAATCTGCGAGAGAGAACCTTGGAAAGAATCTTATAGACAAAGCTAATTAGGCAAATGGGTTTGAAATTAGATAGAGGCAAGGGGTTTTCCTTTTTTGGGATGAGATTGATAAAAAAGTAATTGAGGCCCCCAGCTAAAATTCCATTCTCATGAAATTCCAACATAAACTTCAGAATGTCATGCTTCATAACTTTCCAACACTTTTGGAAACAAAATATGTTGAAGCCATCAAGGCCTGGGGCTTTATTCCCATCATAGTCTTTAATGGTAGCCCAAACTTCATCTATAGTGAATACACTTTCCAGCATGGTAGATTCATTGCTAAGGGTGTTAATAGACTTAAATTGCCCCCCCTAGTTTAGGCCTAATTTTCCAACGCTCTGCATATAGATTTTTGAAATGGTTCACTACTACTTTTTTGACTTCTCCAAGTTGCACTACTGAAACCCCATTAACCTCGATTGAGTCAAGTGAGTTTCTATTTTGTCTACTTGTGGCATTGATATGGAAGAAACTGGTTTTCTTGTCACCCTTCAGTACCCAACTGAGCCTAGATTTCTGGAGCCAGAGCCTTTCTTCCAATAGTCTCAATTTCCATACTTTCCCCAATAACTCCTTTCTTTGATCAGATTCATCATCACGGAGTGGTCTTTCCTCAGCTATCAGATCCCGTGAGTGAAGTTCAGCTTCTTTCTCTTTAAGTTTTTCATTGATGTTACCAAATACTTTCTTGTTCTAAACTTTCAGGCAAAGTTTTAAGGATTGTAATTTGTTTTTTAAAATAAATCCTGCCCAGTTCTCCAAACTAGGATTTTCCCAATTTTGCTTGATTGTCTGCAAGAAGCTAGGATGCTTGGTCCAAGCATTGATGAACCTAAAGGGTCTAGATCCTTAATCTCTGTCATCTTCCATCAGTATAATAGGACAGTGATCAGACAAGGTTCTGGGTAAGCCCCAAAGTTTGAATTTAAATAATTCAAGCCATTCAGGGTTAAGAATAAATCTATTAATTCTGCTCTATCTAAATTCGTCTTGAGAACTGCCCTAAGTGTATTTTCTGCCCAGCATTGGTAAATCCACCCCTTGACTCTTTTCAATAAAATCTCCAAAATTCTTCATCCCAACATCCCTCTTAACACAACCCTTCATTTCCGTAATAAGTCTTACTTTATTGAAGTCTCCCCCAATGCACCATGGATGGATAAAAGAGCTTTTAATATTAATTAAGGTTTCCCATAGCTGCCTCCTTTTTAGCATATCATTGGGAGCATAGACATTAACAATACAAATGAAGTTTGAAGAAGTGGTACCTGAGAGTAAGATGAAATTCCTGCTATAGCAACAAGTAAACAGAGTGAAAGCCTCTGGTTTCTAAATACAAAGCAAGCCTCCTCTGCATTCCCTGTTGCGTCCACAACCATAAACTCCATCTGATTCCCAGGCCATAGTGATTTGACAAATGATTCTGACATTTCTGCTCTCTTTGTTTCTTGAATTAGCATGAAGTCCACTTTTCTGAGATTAATTAGCTCCTTTAATTTCCTTCTTTTCTTAGGTTTCCCCAATCCTTTGACATTCCATGGCATTAACTTCATCAGAACACAAGATAAGACTCCCAAGCCACCATATCCTACAAATTAGGGCTGCTTAGTAGTATCCAACTGCTCCCTTCTCACCAAGTCTTGTTTTTCAAGATCCATAATCTTCTCTACTATGTCTTTTTCATTTCCTTCACAATTTAATCCAAGAAGCTTCCCAATTTGTAGAGTTGCTTGAGCTTCATTTAGAAGATGCCTTCCGTTGCTCGATCTGTTAGTTAAAGAGATTGAATCAGATAATGCTTGGGACGTAGCTCGGAAGAGGACACCCTTTTTGATTCGGTTACCTCCAATTGCCATGGCTTTGACTCTCCTTGAAGCTTTCCTAGGGTATTTCTTCACTAAATGATGATTGCCCCTGATCTCCTTTGCTTTACTGACTTCAGCCTCCAGCTTTAAATGTCTACATTTAACCTCCACTGACTGTAATAAAGGAGTATGGACATGTGAACTTTGCAACCCAGAGTTGACGGCTTCAATTGATCTTACTAGGCCCACTTTGTTATGGACATGTGAACTTTGCAACCCAGAGTTGATGGGTTCAATTGATCTTACTAGGCCCACTTCATTAAGACCATGAATGGGTTGAGTTCTGGAGTGATTTAAATTATCCAGCTGAACTGGGCCTAAAAACACTTCTAAGTTTACATTGGGTTGAGAGGAAGGTGGCCCACTCAAGCTTTTCAAAAAACCTGAAGTAGCCACATGCCCATCGACTCTTTGACTTCTGCCATTATCATTGAGACCGTTGCAATCTGACAACAGTGCCTCATTCTTTATGCATGCACCTCCATTAGTGATCATTCCCAAGCCATTAGCCGTCTCATGTATTACAGAGATAACCAGAAGGCTATCCTTATCTGCCATATCAGCTTCTTTCTTCTGAAAAGATGTACACTTGTCAACTCCCAGACTCTTCACCCTCTCCAAGTCATCACCAATTGCCACATCATTATCATCTTCTCTAAGGGGCACTCCATTATTAACACAATGTTCAGTGCCTCTGTTTATACTAACAGAATTGTCGTTCCTCAAAGGACTAGTAGAGTTGCTTGGATTTTGCATGACAACTGTTTGTTCTTCACAACTCTGATCTAGTAAAATTTGCCTTTGCAGTCCAAGATTATCACCTGACTGATGCAGTCCAAAACTTTGGCTGCTATTTGAATTTTTCCACAGCAAAGAGATGACATGTCAAGAGTAGCTCTATCAATCTCAATAACATCACCCCATAACATGCCTATACTTTTAAAGTTGGCAGAGTTCTAAAGATGAAATGGTACTCCATAGCAGCTAAGCTATACCTCCCTTTCATGCTCAGTGATTATGTCTTCGGTCCATTGTATGATGGACTCACACTAGTCATGAACCCAATGCTCCAAATCCTTACTTTTACTTCTCATTTATTATTCTGAATTAAATGTGAGGATCACTGACTTGCATCCAATTTCTCTTATCTGAACCTCAAGTTCACAGTTGTTAAACACTTATTGTTTGAAATCAGAGGAAGACAACAGGGCTTGAGTTTGACGACTAGACTCCCATATAGTTAGTTGTTTCCATGCTCTTGGACTTTAACTATCAGCCCTTTACCCTTTACATTACCAACCTTATCAGCCACTACACTAGCATAGCTTGGCCCATTAACATGCAAGCTCTTTGTGTCAACTAGATTTCTTTGGACAGCAGTACTTACACCTCTCTGTAATACCTGCTGGTTTCCATTTTTGTTTTGGTCCTTACTGAACTCTGCAATTTTTACCTTTATCTCACGGTTGTCACACCAAGTGCCATTAGCCTTTTGAACAGCCACTCTCGCTGCCACTAAACAGTTGTGTCTCACAAATCTGAATCTGGAACTTGTTAGCTTCCTCCTCTTGTTGGGAATGTAGACATCCATAACTACACCGAACTTGGAAAACAATTTAAACAGACCCTTGGGAGACAATGATTGAGGTAGGTTGTCTACAAAAATGGTGTGGATACCCTGGGATGTGATCTTTCTTCTTCCTTTTACAAAAAATCAAAATCAAGTTTATTTCGTGGTATGATGTCAGTACCTTCCATGAAGACTTCAATTAGTAATTTTTTAGAACATAAATTACAATTAGCACCAGCTGTATTTGCATTGGCAATGTAACCAAACAAACATAATAATGTTGTAAGTTTTTAAACAAGTAATTTAATTCCTATAGTTTACTAAGAATCACTATTGCATGATTGTATGAAACAATTTATTTGAGTTATTTATATCTTATTTTATTCAAACAGTTTGGCATAGCTTCTTACAATTTATTAGGTTAAAATAACTTAAGTAAGTTGAAAGAAATTAATTATCCTAAAATTAAGAAACAGATGCCTTTGATTTTGATTTTTTATTTTTAAATAAGTTGCCAATGCTCTTTGAAATCTTGACATAGCAATTGGCGTTCCCTCACAAATCCTAGCTGCGTTATGTTGCATTTTGGTTCCTACATATGTTCCTTTGTTGTTTTTATGACAAGTTCCATCATTTAATATATATGGTTACAATTATTTCAAAATTTTGCTAATAAATACTCTTAAAATACAAGAAATATATAAAAATTAATAGATCTTGAGAGACTTTTCACTAAATATAAAACATTTTTTGACGATAGACTATTAGTCTATTGTTCTATCTGATTTCCAAGGGCCAATCTTTTACATCTACAGATTTTGAACTTGATTAATCGGCAAGAACTGACTGGTTGATTGAGAACAAGATAGATGATAATGAAAGATATATATAACTTTGACAAAGTCCAAGGAAAGATTGGAAGAACTGAGGTTGTTCCGTTCATATTCATTCATTAATCACTTGACTAGCTATGTTAGTGGATATTAATTTTCCAAAATGTTTTGACCAGCAAGAGAGAACAAATTGGAAATTTCTCAACTGTGGAATCTGATCTCCGGCCTACATTCCCAAAGTTTGGCAACATTGATAGGCTATATTTAGAGATTCTTAGGTCAAGTTTGGCTATCCTAAATAAGTACACACTTTTTATCTTTTTATCTTTTTTCCATCACATCATCTCTTTACTTTTCTGCACATCTTTTCGTAAAAAGACAAAAAGTGCACTTATTTAGGTCATCCCAAACAACCCCATTACATTAGCATGATAGAGAGTTGAGTTTTAGTTTATTAATTTTTAAACAAATTAATAATTAATATTTAATAATCCACATCATTCATGTAAATCCTAATTACTTTTATTTTTCTCACAAGTACTGAATAAAAATAGGGATATTTACCAATAAATATCATCTCATAAACAAATACTCCAATTAGTCCTAAATTTTTTTTATTGATCTGTTAAGTCCTATTAGTACAGTGTTTCTCTTTATGTGATCCTATTTTTTATTTTTTGATAGTGTTTTGGTAGACAATTATATCTTTTTATTAATGTGACATGTATGATGTGATACTCCAATGTGGCAGGTATTAACGTGACACTCCAAAAAAATTTAAAATTCCTTAGTGTACTTTTCTAAATGTGACAACGTGACGAGTATGATGTGACACTTCAAAATTTTTACTCCAAAAAATATTTAATATCCTTAGTGTGTTTTTCCTAAATGTAATAACGTGACGAGTATGATGTGACATTCCAAAATTTTTACTCAAAAAAAAAAAATTTTCTTTAGTGTACTTTTCTCAAACGTGACAATGTGACAGGTATGATGTGACACTCTAAAAAAATTAAAAACTCCTTCGTGTACTTTTCTCAAACGTGATATGTGACACTCCAACGAAAAAAAAATTAAAAATTTTTTAGTATACTTTTATCAAATGTGACACTGTAATGTGGCAGCATGATGTGACACTAAAAAATTCTTTAGTGCATTTTTTTCAAATGTAACACTCTAACATGGCGGGTAAATGAGTCATTACACATCCAAATGACTAAATGGATCATAAGAAAAAATATGGAACTATATGAATTATAAATCCAAAATATAAAGCTTATTGGTCAATCTCCCATAAAAATACTATTTGTAAATTCTATCATATCACAGATCAAGTGAAAGACTTTTGCCGAATTTTTACAAAATTGTCAATTTTAATTTTTTTATTAATAAAAAATAGTATTTATTATTGATAATAAAACATTACAAGAGAAAGAGTGAGCCCAAATAAAAAAAAAAAAAAAAAAACCAATTAGCAATCTACCCCACAAGAGAAAAAGTAGCCGGCGATGCTATAATTTGGAAATAATTTTTTGGCAAATCATTTAAAATTTTTTTTTAAAGTGGTCTTCTAAAATTTTAATTTCACCAAAATTTATAAAAATCAAAAGTCGAAAACCTTTTAAATGGCCACTATTGGGTGTCAATGTGTCATGTTAATCTCCCAACTAACCACTTAGGCCTAACTTAGTTGGTCACCATACGTTCTTTAGGGCTTAATTTCAAGGAGGTCATAGGTTCAATTCCCTTTAGGGGGGGTTGAATTAAGGGTATGCAAGCACATAGGTGTTTTGTCAAGGGTGAAAAATTTTTCTCCCATAAGCGTTAATCTAACAACTAACAATTAACATTTATTGATAAAAAAAAATAAAAATAAAAATAAAATGTTAATCTCCCAACTAACAAAACATGGAAATATGTGGTGTCACTTATATTCCAAATTTGACTAATCTAACCTAATTAAATCAAATCAAAATATCTTAGTCTCGGTTATATAAGCGAATTTTGACTACGCACATAATTCTATTTTCCAATACTATTCTTTGAAACGATTCAATTTAAGATTTGTACAACCCCTTTTAACATTGAAACCTTTCTGGTCCATTAATATGTTGTGGTTAGTATCTCTGAGTTTTTTAAACCAATAAAAGGTTTTGATAAAAAAAATAAAAATAAACATTATATATACAATTTTAGAAATTACGTTTTATCTCTTGACATTTTAGGAATTATATTTTTATTTCTATAGTTAATAGTCTCATTTCACAATTTTCCTACTTATATAAAAGTAACACCTCCTAATAGAAAAACAGATGAAATTATATTGCAAAACAAAGGAGAAAAAAAATAGAGGAAATAAAAGAAAGTAAGAAAAGATAGAATGTATGAGTTTAATATTTTCATTCCGTTTAAATAATTACAGTAACAGGAGAGTTAGTGTAATTTCTCAAACCTTCAAGAGGTGATATGTATTAAAGCTAAATTTTAGGTGTGTAAGTGTAATTTATCCAAAAGTGAATAAATACTGACTGTGAGTTCTTTTGGACTGCTAGCAAAGGAGATGTGTGAAAGTATAATAATAATATTAGGGATCATGAAATTCATCATGAAGATTTTTCATCCCTTAATTAGTGTCTGGTGTTTTATTGTATGGGTAATTTAAAAGTGGAGAATCTTTCATGATTATCTTCATTATATTTTTTTTCATGATTCTTAGCATTACTGGAAAGCATAAATATCTCCTCTCTCTCTCTCTCTCCCTATGTTTGTGTGTGAAGAGGGAACTAGTTGCCACTTGCAAGGTGGGACAAACAAACGAGGTTGTTTTGTAAATTTCTATGCTCATTATTCTATTTAAAACAGCCTTAATATTGCATTTACTTTGAGTTGTTCTGGATTTTTCTTTTATTATTTTGTTACCTCTTTCTAATTCGTAAAGTTTCTCACGGGTCTTTAGTATGCATCTTGTTTAATGCATTGATCAATTCACATTGGAGAGAGAGAGAGAGATTATTAATAGTCATGGTATAGTGCTACATGTAAATCTCAAACTACTAATATTATAGTATTATAATTTATAGTAGAAATATTAGAATTCTATAATTTAAATTCTTAAATATATCAACAATGACTTTATATAGTTGAATTTGTAATAAATCAAAAGTTGCACTTATTAGTGTACTGTGTTATTGTGGGTCAACTTAGGAGAGATTTTTTTAAGAGTCTCAAGCATTCTTCATTATTGTAATGTAAACTTTATTTTATCTTGGTTTGATATTTTAATTTTATCAATTGATCATCAACTTTTCCAATTTGTATATAAATAGTATTCATTGCTATTTTTGTCACAATTTTGTCCGCATTTGTACAAAAATGTAATAAATTTGCATGAAAACTATGAATGGGGATCATTTAAATAAAAATGATAAAAGACAATAACAAAATTGGCATAATTAAACTATCACCAGTTTGGCCTTCGCCCAATAAGCATATGGGAGAATCCATAGACATTTTGTCTCACAACTTTAGGTTCTAATGTAGTATAAAGTATTTGAAGGGGTACTAGGCTTGTAGTCTATTTCCTTTTCTTTTATTTTTCATGCATTTTTTAAAGTCCATTAAGTAGGGAATGTTTCCTCTTGTCAAATAGTGAAGTACCTAAAATCCTATTATAAGGATACCTAGAAAATGAACCAGATCAGCTGCAGTTTAACCTTACCCCAACTTTGGATTGTATTAAGCTTTCACTTGTAAGCATTTGTGCATTGTAATAACTTCTTAGACGGTATGGAATGCTTTGTTTTGACGCCGTTGACATACAAATTTGCTAGTTAGTTGGTTTCATGCTTATCGATTGGTTAATGCTATACATGGTCGTTGGTTCTTTCACAAAGTCAGTATTAATTCACAAAACACATATTTTAGGGCTAACAAAACTTACACTTTTCTTAAAAAGCTGATAACCATAAAACAATCTAATTTTTTTGAAAGAACTAATCTCTAATTATTACATCATTTTAATAGCTGACAGCCTAAATTAATTTTATTTATGGGTGCGAACCCAAATTAAAATAAAGTTATTGGGCACTTGGTAACTAGTAGACTGGTAGCCCTCATTATTCCATGGCCAGCTGGACTATACATACGATCTTCGTTATTATTATTTTTTCTCTCTTGACTAAAGAAATAACCAACAGAAGAATAACAAGACTGAAAGCAAATAGGTCACTAATTTCTTTCATTCTCACCACTTGGAAGCAGCTCAATGGTAAGACATGGAATCTTCTGTTCTTAATTTTTTTTTTATTTTTAAAATTTCATATTTGATAATATTTTTCTTCATATTACGGTACTTTAACATATTCAATAATTTTGTGATCGTGAATGTTTTGAAATAAAAGTACAAGATATTTAAGAGAAAAGTTAGGGATCAAGAACATTTTTTCATGAAAATGATCATGAAAGATTTATGATCCTTGGATTACCTTGATTAGTGTGTAGTGCTTTATTCTAAGTGTAATCCCAGAGTTACAAAACTTTCATGATTATTTTCATGAAAAGTTTTTTATGATACCTAACATTGCTGGATATTTAATGGCTCGATTTTCTTGGGATACTCATGGTATAAAATTTGGGTACTTTTTGAGAAAAATTATTACATAATCTCATAATATTATGAGATATTATCTATGTTTTACTCTTAACCAATGAGAAATCATAGCACACACTAAAGTAAGTCATTCTTTAACTTCTTGGAGAGGATCAAAGTCCAATTACTACAAAAAATTAAGGTTTTAGAGACTAAAATTTAGGAACAAAATTATTTTTTAGGGACTAAATAATTTTCTTACGAAAAGTGTCACTATTATACTTTTAGCAACAAAAATTGAATATTAGTGATGAATTATTATTCTTTTAGGACCAAAATTTTGTCTCAAAAAATAAGCCATTTTGAGACCAAATTATTTTGCCCCTAAAAGTCTATTTATTAGTGACATTTTCAAAATTTTGTCATTAAAAACTTTATTTTTGACTTTTCGGGACGACCTTTTAGCCACTATCCTCATGATGAAGGAAATAGGTCCCTAAATATCTTTTGTAACAAAATTTTCACTTTTAAAAACCAAAACATTTAATTTCTAAAACTCTTATATGTTGTAGTGAATTATGATACACTCATAAAATTTTTCACTTTGATTCGGTTTCGAGCACAAAATAAAAACACCATATAATATTATGATACTACATAATTTTTTTTTTATAATTATTTTTTCCGGCTACAGATCTTATTTTCAAGTACTTTAAGCCTGTGTTTGATTGAGAGATTTGAGGGGAGATTTGGAAAGGGAAATGGAAAAGGCGTGTGAAGTTAAGTGAAATTTAGGCATGTTTTATTCACATTTCACCTACCTTTTTCATTTCCCTTTCCAAATCCCTTCTCAAATCCTCCAACCAAACACAATATAAAAGTTTCACACGTCAGTGAAGGCTGCTCAACCTTGTTGAACATGTGACCATGAACCCATGACTCTTCTCATCACATCCTACACAATTTCCTTGACACCTTCGCTAGATGATGTCAAGGAAGGGTGGAATGACACAGATTCAGAAAGCAAATGAGGAAAAGAAAGGAGAGGAAGGGGTTCTTGTCGCAGGAAAAATGGCACCTGCTTTGTGGTTTTGCCCTTCTCAAAATAAAGGAAGCGAAGCAAGCGCCATCTTCTTCTGTGACACGACACCCTCCAACTTCTTTGCTATTTACATGCTTCTTTCTCCATTCAATATGATATGAAGGTATTGTTGCCCAAATTGTGAAATTAAATAAATAGATTTATGAAGAAATCAAAATTATATACCAAGAACATATGCTGATAATTACAACTAAATTTCAACAGAAATACACAAAACAATAAAATGGTAAAGAAACCAAACCGAAGCCTGTACGGTAGCAGTTTCCTTAAAACAGATTTCGCCGCCTCACAGGTTGAGTTCTTGAGAAATCCCGGCATCTGTCTCCCAGGATACGACGGTTAAAACCAGCTATAACAGAAGCACTCTCTGTCTAGCTTAGCGAACAAAAACTATGGCAGCACTCTCTCACTGTAGGAACTTTCTAGCAAACTAACTTGTAAAATGGAAGCAAAAATTTCTATATAGAGACTTGCAGGAGAGTCTCAATTTATACATGTATAGGGGAGAGAAGAAGAGCCTCCAACCTTTAAAGCTGGTCATTAAAACACCATTAACCAACATCCATAGCCCTTTTTCAAAAAGATGAAAAGTTTGGATGCCCAAAAGATTCACACCCTTTAGCTAAGAAAAAGGATTTAAATACCCTTTAAAATCTCATTTATGAATCTAACATTATGAGGCAATTTCTTATTTAAATCTCAATAGTTTTTGGCCCACTTGGACCCAACACAATAAATGGTTGGGACCCACTTTAATATTTAATTAAAGTCACCACACTTTAATATTAAATTAAAGTCACCAAAAAAATCATTTTTTCCAACAATCCCCCACATGAATAAAAATTGACTGAATGACTCAACAAACGGACACCGTTCAACAATAATGACCAGAAAGAGAGTACAACGAACTAACCCTGACATCAGAGAAGGTAACTTTTGGCTTTGAACCTCTCCCAGTGAAAACCTATCAAGTTTACTGGCTGATCAGTGAATATGACATCTTAAACTGCTCTACCATTTATGTAAACTGAGACAATAGATCTCACACGGGAATTACTCCTACCACCATTCTGTTCTCACTGGTGTGCCCTGTATGGCCCTGGGCACTAGCCTGGTTCAGCGAGTGGTTTCAAAGAATCTTGGTCTGCCCAATTCTTCTAGAAGCGGCCCCACTTCAAACTCACATAGGTGACTCTACTTTAGTATCCTGCTATACTTAGCTCAACAGCTTAACACACTAGAGTCATTAAAAGCTCAGCTTAACCTCTACACTTGCAGGTATCACTGATAAAAAGAATGGCTGGAGGTTTAACCTCCTCAGTGACATACCACCATTACACGCAATTAGGTTGTCCCATTGAACCTAGATCTTGGGATCTCCAGTCAACTAGATTGGGTTTCCATTCCGGTAACTTCTAAAGGCCTCAACCCCATTCCTTTTGACGACATTTCGACTAACACTCGATTTAACCCTTTGGTTAGCGGATCCGTAATGTTGTCCTTAGACTTTACATAGTCTATAGAGACAACTCCATTCGAGAGTAGTTGTCGTATGGAATTATGTCTACGACAGATATGTCTAGACTTTCCATTATCCATTTTACTCTGTGCCCTACCAATTGCAGATTGACTATCACATTGAATACAAATAGCTGGCACAGGTTTAGACCAACGTGGAATATCTTCAATGAAATGGCAAAGCCATTCAGCTTCTTCCGTTGCTTTATCCAAAGCAATAAACTCTGATTCCATCGTTGATCTAGATATACACGTTTGCTTGGAAGATTTCCAAGACACGGCTGCCCCACCAAGAGTGAACACATATCCACTAGTGGACTTTCAGTATTTTATATCTGATATCCAATTCGCATCACTATAGCCTTCTAGCACCGCTAGATATCGAGTATAATGCAGCCCATAATCCCGAGTGTAGCGTAAATACCTTAACACCCGCACAATGCCCTTCCAATGAGAAGCATCGAGATTACTTGTGTATCTACTAAGCATGCTAACCAAGTAAGCTATATCCGGCCTAGTACAACTCATCAAATACATTAAACTTCCAATTACCCGAGAATATTCTAACTGAGAGACACTCTCTTTATTATTCTTGGTAAAATGTAGACTTAAGTCTACAGGTGTCGATGACACGCTCGTATCTGATCCACTAAACTTCTCAAGTATCTTATCAACATAATGAGACTGAGAAAGTACAATTCCGCCAGATATTCTGGTAATCTTAATTCCTAAAATAACATCTACAATACCCATATCCTTCATGTCAAACTTAGAGTTTAACAACTTCTTGGTAGTTTTGATCATTTCATCGTTACTACCTATAATGAGCATATCATCAACATATAGACACAAAATGACATAACCTCTGTCAATGTCTTTGACATAAAAACACTTGTCACATTCGTTGATTCTAAACCCACTTGACAACATTACGTTGTCAAACTTCTCATGCCATTGTTTAGGCGCTTGCTTCAAACCATACAATGATTTGACAAGTTTACAGACTTTCTTGCTTTGCCCTATAACTAAAAACCCTTCAGGTTGCTCCATGTAGATTTCTTCATTCAAATCCCCATTTAAGAAAGCTATCTTTACATCCATTTGGCGTATCTCTAGATTGCGCAAAGCTGCTATCGCAATCACCATGCGAATGGATGTTATCCTAGTTACAGGTGAGTACGTATCAAAGTAATCCAGGCTTTCTTGTTGCCTAACGAGCCTCGCCTTATACTTGTCAATTGACCCATCGGCCTTCATCTTTCTTTTAAAAATCCATTTGCAGCCTAAAGGCTTACAACCTGGAGGTAAATCTACCAACTCCCAGGTATGGTTCTGTGATGGAGTCAATCTCACTTTTGATCACTTTTTTCCATAAAGGATTCTCTGGAGAAGTCACAGCTTCATGAAAAGTTTGAGGTTCGTTCTCAACCATATAAGTCAAGAAGTCTGGACCACAAGATTTGGACATCCTAGCCTTTTTACTCCTTATAGGCTCATCTAAAATCTCAATTTGATCATCACCTTGATCTTCAACATGATCATCATCACTAGCAAGCTCATCAAATTGCTCCAAAGACCTCGGAACCCCTTCATGGGTTCGGCAAGGAAAAATGTCTTTAAAGAAACATGCATTCCTTGACTCCATGATGGTATTCCTGTGTATGTCTGGAATTTCAGATTTATGTACAAGAAACTGATATGCACTACTATTATGCGCATAACCAATGAATATACAATCCATGGATTTCGGGCCTATCCTAACCCGTTTGGGTGTAGGAATCGCCACTTTTACAAGACACCTCCACATTCGTAAGAATTTATACGAGGGCTTAACGCCTTTCCATAACTCATACGGCGTCTTGTCCACCTTATTCCGGGGTACTTTATTCAGAATGTAATTTGCAGAGAGAATTGCTTCCCCCCACATGTTCTGTGGCAATCCAGAACTTATCAACATTGCATTCATCATTTCCTTTAGCGTCCTATTCTTTCGCTCAACAATCCCATTTGATTGAGGAGAATAAGGCGCCATGGTTTGGTGGATAATCCCAGATTGAGCACAAATCTCAATAAACGGAGATTCATACTCACCACCACGATCACTTCTTAAAGCCTTAATCTTGCGGCCTACTTGATTCTCAATTTCATTCTTATAAAGAACAAACTTGTCAATAGCCTCATCTTTGCTTTTGAGCAAATAGACATAACAATAATTAGTGCAATCATCAACAAAAGTGATGAAGTACTTATTGCCACCACGTGATTGTATAAATTTTAAGTCACACACATCACTATGCACTAAATCCAACGGTTCTGAACTTCTTTCAATAGAATGAAATGAAGATCTTGTCAACTTCGCTTCAACACAAGTTTCACACTTGTGTTTCAGATTAATCTTAAAAGATGGTATATGATCTAATTTGATTAATCTACGTAAAGATTCAAAGTTCACATGTCCTAGTCTACCATGCCACAAATTGGAAGACTCAAGCATGTAAGCAGAAGAAGATGCACCTTTATTCATCTTTGGGATAATAGTCATTACATTGAGTTTAAACATACCCCCCAACATATAACCCTTACTCACATACATTCCGTTTTTGGTTAGAACGATCTTGTCGGACTCAAAAACCATGCGAAAACCATGTTTACTGAAAAGAGACCCTAAAACAAGATTCTTACGAATGTCCGGAGCATACAGGATTTCGTTCAAGGTTAGCTCTTTTCCTAAGGTTAACTTCAAGACCACCTTTCCTTTCCCCTCAATAATAGAGGTAGCAGAATTTCCCATAAACAACTTCTCACCGTTTGTAACCAGCTCGAAAGTTGTAAACAGCTTCTTCTCGGAGCAGATGTGGCGTGTAGCCCCAGTATCAATCCACCATTCTCTTGGGTTTGAACCCACCAGATTCACCTCAAAGACAACGGCAGACAAGTGCATATCAACCTCCTCATGGGAGTGCTCTTGCATATTTGCCATATGAGCACGAGGTTTAGTCTTGTATGGCTTCTTCTGTTTGCGGCAATCACTAGCCCGATGCCCCTCGCTACCACAATTGTAGCATTTTCCTAAGAACCGATAACCAAATTCTTGCGGCTTGTAAGCCGACTTCTTTGTAACACCACCCCTTGGCCCCAGCTTAGAGCCCTTGTTCACAGGGGGCTTCTTCCTTACCTCAGAAGATTTGCCATGCTTAATGACATTGGCCTTTACTGAGGAGGTACTCCTTCCTTTCTTTCTATTATCCTCCTCAATCCGGAGTCGGACAACAAGCTCTTCAACTGACATTTCCTTGCGCTTATGCTTCAAGTAGTTCTTGAAATCCTTCCAACTATTAGGAAGTTTCTCAATGATCACAGCAACTTGGAATGACTCGTTCAAAGGCATTCCCTTCGCATGAATTTCATGAAAGATCACTTGGAACTCCTAGACTTGGCTTATCACAGTTTTTGAATCTACCATTTTAAAATCAAGGAACCGGCCAACCACAAATTTCTTTACCCCGGCATCCTCAGTCCTGTACTTTTTGTCCAGAGAATCCCATAACTTTTTTGCTGAGCCCTTGGAACAAAACACACTATAGAGTGAGTCTGCCAAGCTGTTGAATACATAGTTCCGGCAAAGATAGTTTGTCTGCTTCCATGTGTCAAGCACCATGACTTTCTGCCTGTCTGGCTCATTCTCTGCCACGGCTGAAGGATCCTCGCTCAAAACCTTTGCAAGGTTTAGCGTGGTCAAGTAAAACAACATCTTTTGCTGCCATCTCTTAAAGTTTACCCCAGCAAATTTTTCTGGGCGCTCATGGTGTCTAAGCGGTCCTCTTGGAACAGCTAGAGTAATGCCAGGGTTGACCACAGAGGTCACAGCAGTAGCGGTTGGCAATCCAGTTGCCCCGGGGTTCAGATCCCCACCAACATTAGCAGTAGCAACAGCATCTGTGATAGTTGCCATTTTTGAAAATTACACTAGAATATCACTTCTGTGTTTCCAGAAATTAAACTTAACTCATAGAAAATCCCTTAGATGAAAAGTTAATTCAAAATTAGTCTCACCACAAAATCTAGAATCGAACATGGTCAAGAAAGTTCCCAGGAAGACTGGAGGGGTCACATCGGTCCCACTTAAAACCCAGTTAACCTTTTGACAAAACATTCAAGAGCATGTTGACTCCTAGTCTGTGATAAACGATTTTAAGTATTAAATTTTCTTAGGGATGAACTAGGTTAAAACAAACCAAGGTCCAAAACTTTCACAAGCAATGTAAAAATAATTGCTGCAACAATATAAGCAAATAAAACTTGATATTATAAATTGGTAAACAAACCAACTAAATCTCAAGCAAACATGCTTCAAACATTTAAATAAAATAACCAATCCATAAAGATTCTATTTAGTCCAAAAGTCTTTCCACGCTTAGGTATTCCTATTCAACACAAAGGTTAGTAGTCCAAATATTTTTGTTTTTTTTACATCCCAAATACTATTCATTTGGTTTTGTATTTGTTTTTCCATTTCCTTTCGCATTGGTATGCCTACAAAGAAAGTTAGTAGCAAACCATAACAAAATACAAACAAATAATCTAAGAAAAAAGTAAATTTAATAAATTAAATGAAACCATCTAGCCAACTATTAATTATATAAGTAACCAATTAATATAAGGTACCAAAACAAAATACAATTTGTAACTTCAAAATTAAATTATAACTTTAAAATAAAATTTAATAGTCATGAGTTATTAATTCACAACAACCATGTAAACTTGTAACTCCAAATAAATAAATTAAAACCAAAAATTAATGCACGCAATCAGATAATTCAGATTAATGTACCCAATTAAATAATTCAGATTAATGCATCCAATTAGATAATTCAGATTAATGCACCCAATTAGATAATTCAGATTAATGCACCCAATTAGATAATTCAAATTAATGCACCCAATTAAATAATTCAGATTAATGCATCCAATTAGATAATTCAGATTAATGCACCCAATTAAATTCAAATTAATCATGTACACAATTCATAAAACTCTATAACTCCAAAATGCATTAAACTAATATTAATAGGTAAGAGTTACAAACCAATAACCATTTAGCAATTAACATATGCAAATAATTCTAAAAAATTAAATAATGTAATCTAGTATAGAAAATAATAAGCATGTAACAAATTAAAAACTAGAATAGAATTAGTATGTCAAAATTGCAACATCCATAAATTATATTTTATAACCTTAAAATTCATGCAAATCATGGTAGGGGAATGATGAACCATACGCATAAAATAAGATCATACTAATACAATTAAGTATGCAAATTATGATAGAGCATTCTAATTAAACTAAGTAATTAGAGAATAACATTGCATAATTTACAATCATTGAAACAGTGAGCAATTCCGCAACAGTTCCTAGTAACATTATACAAAGCTAACCTAATTGTCTATATAAATCTATTCAATCAATTTCATAGAAAATATATAAAAATCTATTTTAAGCTTGTTGTCCAAATTGTGAAATTAAATAAATAGATTTATGAAGAAATCAAAATTATATACCAAGAACATATACTGATAATTACAACTAAAGTTCAACAGAAATACACAAAACAATAAAATGATAAAGAAACCAAGACGAAACCTGCACGGTAGTAGTTTCCTTAAAACAGATTTCGCCGCCTCACGGGTCGAGTGCTTGAGGAATCCCGGTGTCTGTCTCCCAGGATACGACGGTCAAAAACCAGCTACGGTAGAAGCACTCTCTGTCTAGCTTAGCGAACAAAAACTGTGGCAGCACTCTCTCACTGTAGGAACTTTCTAGCAAACTAACTTGTAAAATGAAAGCAAAAATTTCTATATAGAGACTTGACAGGAGGGTCTCAATTTATACATGTATAGGGGAGAGAAGAAGAGCTTCCAGCCTTTAAGGCTGGTCATTAAAACACCATTAACCAACATCCATAGCCCTTTTCAAAAAGATAAAAAGTTTGGATATCCAAAAGATTCACACCCTTTAGCCAAGAAAAAGGATTTAAATACTCTTTAAAATCCCATTCATGAATCTAAACGAGGCAATTTCTTGGCAATTTCTTATTCAAATTTTAATGGTTTTTGGCCCACTTGGACCGAACACAATAAATGGTTGGGACCCACTTTAATATTTAATTAAAGTCACCACACTTTAATATTAAATTAAAGTCACCAAAAAATCATTTGTTCCAACAGGTATACATATATATATATGATATATTGATAGTTGGATTTTTACATATTTTTTCATAATTTTCGCCTTCTAGGAGTTATGGTTGCAAGCAAATCCTCTATTTTCAAATCTTTCAGTCCTTGTCCTGTTGAGATTATCATGCATGGTGATTATGATAATCCCAATACATGATTGTTTTGGAATATGGAAGAGAAAGATTTGACAATAAAAGATCATTCGCCATATTTACACCAATATAGTGGATTTATGCATATATACGATCTCTAATTCTTTTATTTTTATAGAAATCAATGATAAAATTAGACACCATCCTTTTTTTGGGGGGGGGGGGGTAAGTAGTAGATACCATCCTTTTAAATGAGAGAGATTCACAAAAATGCTAAACCCGTTATGTAGAGTTATGTTTGTAATCGATTTCTTTAAGACATGAAATAAAATTACGAACAATAAGTGATTTCTTTAATTATGCGGTAGCTAGAGCACTGCATTGCACTATTGATTTATATATCATGCATGCATATATTCATATATGTATGCATCCCGTATATATAAATGTACACTGATATACACCTAAATTCATATGCTTTCTGTGGGGATATATTTTCTGAGTACTAAACACGTGGCCAAGGTGACGCCGACGTGCCAGCCGAGGTGCCACGTGTCCTGTTCGTGACGCCGAGGTTATCTTGGCTAGGCCGATGTTACCTGTGAAGATATCGAAATCCGAGATAAGCGGATAAGGCACAAGAGTCCTAGAATGAGGAAGAACTTCTGCATAGATAAGGATAACACTCTTAAGGAGTTTATCTTTATCTCTTGGAGAGTCCAAGATAAGCATTGAGCAGAAGTCCATTGAAGCTAGGCTTCTATGAGGACCAGGATTGAATTAACTATAAAAGAAAGGCACTCCCGATTGGTCTAAGGTACGCAATTTATATTCTGAACAGTGAGTTTAGCACTATTGATTATCTTTGAGAGATATACTGACTTGATCGTCGGAGTGCCCCCGGGTAGACAAACCACCGCCAGAATCTTCTCTTTCTATTGTAGGTCAGCTAGGTGTCATCTATTCTGCCAGTGCTCTCCAGCTGAATACTGAGGTGGCAGTGTGATCAGAAATTTACTCACACAATTTGGCGCCATCTGTGGGAAAGAAAGGAGAATAGATGGCCAGCGGCGGATAGAAGGAAAAGGTTGGGGACGAAATCCCTGCTGGGAACGGTAAACACGTTGACCTTAGCATGGAGAAAGATGGTTGCAACGAGGAGACTCAGGGTCAGAATCATGGCAAGAAAGACGTCGGCCAGGAGGGCGACGTACCAAAGAAATCGAATCGAAGCGGATATTACAACAAGGACAACCTCCAGGTATGGAAGGATAGATGCCTACGGAGGGATGAAAAGGTGAAAGAGATGGCGAACAAATTGGCCGACCTGCAATCGATCGTCAATTTCATGATGCAAAACAACGTCATGCAGCCACCATTCCCGCTACAAGACACGCCGATTCCAGCGGCCAATGCCCAGAAGGGAGGGCAGAAAACAATCCCAGTAGCCCCGCAGCACACCAAGAGCGAAAAACACTCTCACTAGCCTTCAAGGGAGGTCGGGCGAGGAGAGTCGAGAAGGGTAGAATCCCGAAGGGCGCATCACGCCAAGGAAGCAGACCCTAGAGAACATCAGCATGTTCAAAGGCAGGAGCTGTGCTTCGACACAACTCATGGAGAAAGGTCGAAAAAGGCTCACAACGAAACTGAGAGCAGTGCGCCGAAAAGACTGAAGTCAGGAGATAGCCGAGCTCCTGGCCGGACCAAAGAGGACTTGAGAGATTACCTTAAGAGGAAGCAGGATCATGCCGAGGTAACTTCCCATGTTAAACCGAGAACACCGTTCTCGGTAGAGTTAGACAAAATAGAGGTCCTGAAGAGATTCAGTATGCCAAGGTTCCAGATATACGATGCGAAGTCGGACCCCAACTTTCACGTCGGATTATACCTGAACTCGATGGCATTGTACACTGGAAACGAGCCGTTGCTCTGCAAAGTGTTCCCCTCATCATTCGGAGAGATCGCATCAGATTGGTTTCACAAACTGCCGAAGGGAAGTGTGAAGACTTGGGAAGGCCTGGCCGAGATGTTTGTGGCCAGGTTCGTGACAAACAAACTACAGCCTTTGAGGGTAGAAGCCCTAATGGCTTTGAAGATTGGCGAGGATGAAATCCTAAGGGCCTACGCCAAGAGGTATTACGAGGTGTTCAATCGAATACCAGAATGCAACCAAGAAGTGGCCGTCGCGTCATTTAAAAACGGCCTGAAAGATAATTGCCTACTCTGAAAATCATTGGCAAAAACATTGCCAAAAAGCATGGAGGAGCTCATAGCCAAAATTGAGAAGTATGCCAGAGCCGAGGAAGACACGTTAGGAGCCAATGAGACAAAGCAAGAGAAAGGGAACGGCTCGCCGAAGTGAGGTCGAGGTAACAATGGATCCAACAAGCAAGAGGTAGGACTGAGGGCTGCGCAGGCAGTCACAACAGTGTTCTGACTCCCAATTCACAAAGTGCTGGACAAAATCCGATCCCAGCCCTATTTCAGAGCACTAGCTAGGGTGCCAGGAGAATTTATGGGACGAAGCCTTGGTAAGCATTGTGCTTACCATAACGAAGATGGGTATATGACCCAGGGTTGCAGAGCCCTGAAGGCACACCTAGAAAACCTGGTAAGGTAAGGCCATTTGAGGGACCTCGTAGATGAGGCCAGGACAAGGGAAGAACAGGCAAGACTGCCTCAAGCACCGACAGCTCCACCTTCCACAGCACAGTAGCCGCAGGCAGGAGAACCTCGAGTAATTAATGTAATTCACTCAAAGGTGAGCGAAAACGAAATACGGGGGGAGACCCAGAAGGTGAGGCACTTACAGCATGTGTACCAAGTAGGGGAGAAAAGACCTCGAACCGACGAGTACCAGGGACCAATAGTGTCCTTTACTGAAGCCGACCTGGAGATGGTCCAACATCCACACAACGATGCCTTGGTAGTATCCCTTCAGGTTAGGAAGTGTCAAGTGAAGCGCATCCTCATTGACCAAGGCAGCTCTTGTGACATCATGTATGTGAGATGTTACAAGGAGCTTGGCCTTCACCCAGACGATATGGAACAATCTAATGGCCCAATGGTCGAGTTCAATGGAACACCGACATGGCCACTGGGGGTAGTAAGCCAAGATGTACAGGCTGGCACGAGGAAGATAAAGACAGAGTTCACCGTAATCGACACACCCTCTGTAACAAGTCCGCGAGGGACCTCATGGGTTACAGTTCGGACTCAATTTGTCACGGTTCTAAATCTGAACCAAAGAGTCAAAATCTGGCAAATCGTTTTGAGAAAACAGATTTTTAGAAAAGAAGTGCCAAACATGGATTGCTTTGCCAGATATAGAGTCGCCACCTAAATATTTTTAATGGGGGAATTTAGGAAACCCTGACTCGGTGCCAAAGGCCACGTGTCCGTCATCACCAAAGTTGCCTCGGCTCGGGAACTTGGGTACGATTGGGGAAGGTCAGCTATGAGCACCCCCTCTCTCCCGATCCGAAGATCGGCCTCTACTAACCGTGATATCTTGTTTTTGAAAACACATGCGTCCTTATTCCGGTTAAATTAGCCTAGAATTACTACGTGATGCGCACAGCAAAACAAGTATAGACTAGATCGCCTAATTTGGAATAAAGCATTGCATATCCATTTGTTTGAAAATGGTTTCGAATTTGCTACTTACAAGTAGGCTAAAATACGGGTTTCAATGAGTTGTTCCAACTCAAACAATCCAACCTTCACCCACAGGCATTCAGGCAGTTATATCACATAAGTATCTGGCCACATGGTAAGTATGCTATCATGTTTAACATTCACACTCATGCGAGATGCTAAAGCATAAAATACTCACAATGTACTCCGAGCCAAAACAAGAACGTGTTAGCAATCATGCATGATCCAAGTCCATGTTTAAATGCCTAATATAACGCATGCAGAATGTCACTAGAATAGGCTCGGCTAATCTAAGAATGACATGTGAAAATGCGCAAGTAGCATGTATTCAGATTAGATTTGAAATACTTATGCATTTAGCATGATGCGCCGAGCCCGATGCATGCAATACTGATGAATGATGCACGCATGCATAGCATAAGGTATGCTAAATTAAACATGTCCTAATACTAACCATCAAAGCCGGTAAGTAAAAGGGAGAAAGAAGTGGGGGTTAGAAGATATGCACACACGTACCCACACTTATTACAAATTTGCCCTCACTCGGAGGGTCCGAAAGAATAATACAATTAATTAACCTACAAGCTAATTAATATTACAAACCACCTAATTAATTAACAAATCAATTAAGTATTGAAAACAGTAAACAGTAGCCTCAGGAAGAGGGTTCAATGCATGAGCGCTCGATTCCACTCGGAAGTCACTGCCATGCACAAGTTGCCTCTGCTTTGACTGTTCTGCTCCTCTGAAGGCTTCACAAGTCCTAGGATTGCTTCTCTGAATGCTATGGAACACTACCGGCTGAGGGGATTGGTCATCGGCCATAGAGAATGGTCACCGGCCACAAATGAATCCATCGGCCACTTATGGATGGCCGGTCGGCACTGAAGATGGCCGGCCGGCCGGCCAAATCTTCCTGCAGAAACTGGTTTGACAGCAGCAGAGGACAAAGTATAGCATGGCAATGCATTTCAAGCAATGTATGCACCAACCACACTCCTTATCATGTGTATGACTCAAAGGAGGATGGGCCTCGATTCTCAGACCACCAATCACACATTCCCATGCATGATGGCCCAAAGAATCGAGTGTGCATTTTGATATGGAATGCAATGCACGTAATCAAACAATGGGGCTTAACCTCTATCACAAGCAATTCAAGAGGCAAAGCATGCATGCCAATGCAATGCAATCCTAAGCATGTGAGCTAGTATGCAACCATGGAAATGCAAAGAAGCATACAAGGCATACAATGGTCATGCAAGACATGCAAGGCATGAGACAATGCAACCAACAAGTATGCAAGGCACAATGTGGGTGTTCAAGCATACAAGCAAACATATGACTTCATTCAATCATGCGACTTCAATCATGCAACAACACACAAATATGCAACAACATACAAGGTAAGCATGCCATAACATGCAAAGGGGTGGACTTAAACTAACATGGATAGCTCGCAAGCATGCCAAAATCAGTGGCCAATGCTATGGAAGTGAGGGTCAACACACATACACATATGCATGCAATCATGGTCCAATTTCCTAGGCATAAAGGGCCAACTTCTAAGCACTCTTAAAAGGAGGTAAACATGGACAACTAGCATATATGGAAAGCTCTGAAATCATGTTTATAGAAGGTGTTAAACCAATTAAACAAGACAAGCATAGCATGCAATTAGTCCAAGACTCAAGACTAACAAGCCAAAGTGTAAGGTAGCCATACAAAGCATGCCATGGTCGACCAAAACAACCCAAAATAGACTTCAAGCATACCAAAACAAATATGAAAGCTTCACAAAGCTTGGCCAAAAACATGTTAGAACAAGGGTCAACACTTAAAACATGTTAGGACCTAAACATGGCATTACAAGGCATGTATGCTAAGCAAGCATGGTGTACCCAAACCAATTGAAAACAGAGCTATATTATGACATAATAAGCACAAAAATCAGTTAAGGCATGGCCAACATGAACCTAAACAATATGCTCCCTCAAGAGGCAAAAAATGGTCCTTTTCAAGGACAACAAAGAGAGGGGGTGGTCCTCTCCTTCTTAGGACCTCAAGGTGCCATCCTCACCTCTGAAATCCCTCAAGATTTCAGTGGTGAGGAGGCCCAAACACAATGGCCCCGGAGCTCAACCAAAATGGCACAAAACAAGGGCCAAACAAGCCTTAAGAGGGGTCAAACAACCCCAAAGCTTAGAACACTCTTAAACAACTATCTAGAGGGCTCAAAAACAAGACTTTTATATGTTATATGCAAAGCCTAAAAATAGATGCAAGATAGTCAAAAAAGCTTTGCAAAAATGGGGTATTTAAAGGAGTAAGTGCTCACCCTTATAGACCCTTTTCAAGAATGGAAGACCGGCTGGTTTTTTTGCTCAAACCAGCTCCAAAACTTCAAAAACAACCCTCAAGGGCCTCAGCTCCAAGAGAAGGTGTGATGGTGGGTGTTTGTGCACAAAAGTGAGGCAAAACACACACACTAAGCTCAAGAGAGAGATATAGAGATAGAAGAGATATACACTCAAAACCCTAATATCAGAGCTCTCCTCAGCTTTTTTGTCTAACCCTAAAAGATGGAGAGGAGGCCTCCTCTTATAGAGCTTTAATCTTGTAAGCTTACAAGACAAGCTAGCTAAGAGGGAAATCCCTCCATACACGTGTATGGAGGGGAGCCAAGTGCATGCCAGCTGCATAAAAATATCTGCAAAAGCAGATGCACAGTAGTCGGCCGGCCAAAAATGCAATTGACCAAAAAAAGATAGCCGACCGGCCATCTATAGTGCCGGCCAGCCAAACATTTGGCCGGTGGCAACAAGACACAGCCGGTGGCCTCAAGCCATGGCCGGTGGAGTGTGGGGATGGCCCACAAGCCATTCCCTGCCCCTCCAAGGCAAAGCACAAGTGTTTGGTGCAAAACCAAGCACAAAACAGTCGAGTCGAGAGATCCTGAGGCAAGGCGCGTATCCGAGACCTCCGGGAACTCAAAACGAACACAAACATGGATGATCACCGAGTGTTCGAACGGTGACATCCAAGTCTTGAGGACGGTCAAAAATGGGGTGTCCACACCCTCCTCTTACAATATTATCTTGGAAAGTCCATGGTTGCATGCAATAGGGGCCGTTCCCTCAACATTGCATCAACTATTGCGGTTCCCAACAGAACATGGGATAGAGGAGGTTAGAGGAGATCAGCTGTAGGCAAAGAATTGCTCCATGGCAGCAATGAAATCCACCTGCAGCATACGAGAACCAGAAAAGGCAGAGATCGAAAAACGAGGACGTGGAAGTCCTAGAGGACGTCGGCAAGGAGCCAGCCGAGAAGAGTGAAGAAGCACTGAAAAAAATCCCCGTCCAGGAGGGGGATGAAGAACACTTCTTTCTTCTCGGCTCGGGCTTAGCCGAAGATGAGGGCAAAGAGTTGCCAAGGCCCTGGAATACTTGTAATCTCAAGTTTTTTTTATCATTAAATTTCTTGTTCTTTGTTATTAGCCGAAATAATAAATAAAACTTGATTTTTCTGTGACAGATAAGATAGTCGATGATATTTCCAGAATACTTGTATAATGAGAACCCAAGTGGAACTTAAGTTCACATTGGGGGGCAGAGAGTTGGAAAATGGTTTTAACACTTGTTGAAATTTGTGATGAAAAATTTACAAGTTGAAGTTAAACTGAGATAATGTTTAACACTCGTTGAAATTTGTGAAAACTTTACAAGTTGAAGTTAAACTATGGTTACGTCTAACACTTGTTGAAATTTGTGAAAAATTTACAAGTTGAAGTTAAACTATGGTTACGTCTAACACTTGTTGAAATTTGTGGAAAATTTACAAGTTGAAGTTAGCCGAGATAATGTTTAACACTTGTTGAAATTTGTGAAAAATTTACAAGTTGAAGTAAAACTATGGTTACATCTAACTCTTGTTGAAATTTGTGAAAAATTTACAAGTTGAAGTTAGCCGAGATAATGTTTAACACTTGTTGAAATTTGTAAAAAATTTACAAGTTGAAGTTAAACCGAGATTATGTTTAACACTTGTTGAAATTTGAGTTTACAAGTTGAAGTTAAATTAAGTTTATATTGAACACTTGTTGAAAATTTGTGAAAAATTTACAAGTTGAAGACCAAGACTGTACCAAGAAAGGTACTTATGTACTTACCGAGGTAAACCATTGCCTTGTATAACTGAGGTATGTCACCCCGAGAAGGCAGCACAAGACTAGGGTGTATATTGAAGACACAAAATTATTCCAAGTATGAAAGTCATACTAAAGCATTAAAGGGATGATAAAGATACAAGCATTCAAAAGAAGTTGCATTTATGTACAAAAGAGGGCACTTCGGCCTACCAAAAGAGTAATTGTTCAGAGATTCCAAAAGAAGGCACGTCGGCCATGCGAAGAGCTTACATTGTTTCAAAGGAAAACCAAAATGCAAAGTACAGAAGCAAAAGAAAAAACATCGAAACTAAGACTCTTCAGCACCACTAGCAGGTTGGGTTTGAAGTTCAGAAGACTTCTGGGAGGACATCTCGGTAGCCTTCTTAGCCGCGAGCTCGGCATCTATTTCTTGAATGGTTTGATCGAGGCTCTTGTCGGCAAGAGGCACGTCCAAAGATACCTTCTCAGGAATAGTGTCCTTGGGAACCTCCTCACCCTCCTCATCTTGAGTCAAGTCCAGGACTTGCTCAATTGGAGTAGGGGACTTGGCATCAGCAGCTTTCTTCGACTTCCTCACCAGAGCCTCTTCCTCAGACTCAGAATCGTCGTCGAATTGGCTTGGAGTTGGGGGGAATGGCAGAGGAAGGACGTCGGTGTTCCTAAGGGGGGGAGTCATTGGGGATTTCGAGCTTTTTAAGTAAAGTAATCCAACCAAGGGTGAAACCCTTGTTACATGCCTGCTTCACCTACTTTTCATAGTCCGCTGTGACATCGGCCACCCCCTCATTGTACCCCTTCTGATCGGCTTCCTTGATCTCGGTGTCTTTTGTGGCCAAGGCATCTTCAAGTTCTTTCTGGGCCTGGGCCATCTTTTCCTCGGCCTCTTTCTTTTCGGCCTCGAGAACCTTCTTGATGGCCTCCGCAGAATCCGCCTTCTCCTTGGCGTCATCCTTAGCTTTGATAGCTGCCTCGGCTTGATCCTGCAAGGTCTTCATTCTTGATTGCAAGTTTTTATTAGTCTTCTTTAGACCAGAGACCTCCCTCTTCTTGTCGACCAGCTCCTTCCGATTCTCAAAGGCTTGCATTGAGAAGGAATGAGCATGCTGGATGGCCTGAAAATGAACAAAACAGAAGTTAGTAAAATTCTCCAAGTATGAAAAAGTAAAGAAAGAACCCAAGTACCGGATAAAGAGACTTACTTGAACAGAGTGCTGGAGCATCAAAGCAAAGTTTTCATACTCGCTCATATCGGCGTTCCGGTCAAGATCGTCGGGAAGAAGCAAAACGGTACTAAGAGCAACGCTGATGTTAATGTCATCGGCACTGTCACCAGCTTGGACTGGCCTATCCTCCAGTGTAATTTTGGGGACCCAAGGGGAGTCGGACTTCATAGAACCCGAAGCTATTGCAGAAGACAACCTCGGCCTCTTTGATCTTGTGGATTCGGATGGTTGGGCCTCGGCTGGCCTCTTCTCTGCAGTAGAATGGGTCTTGTCACTCTCGGCCAATTTAGAGATCGGCAAGGTGTCCTCGGTATCAACCTGAGTCACTGTTGCCTTCGGCTGCGCCTTCTTTATCCTCTTTTGTTTTGGCTTTGGCTGGGTTGGTGCTGGTTGAGCATCAACTGAGTCAGGAATATTAGCCAAAAGATCTGTAGCAACTGCCTTCTGACGGCCCATCTTGGCAGCAAAAACAGTTCTTCGTCGACGTTGTCATTGAGATGGTGGGATTAGGTATGGAGCCGAGGTTGACGGCTGCTCTGCTAGATCAGAGGTCGATCCTTGATCTGGCCGAGATATGGAAGCTGTTGATGAAGTTGTGGCAGAAGGCGGAGAGAGGCTTTTCTTCTTTTTTGGGACGTCGGGAAGAGCTGACTTGTAGGTAAGAATGAAATTGAGTAGAAGAGGGGCCTTCCATTTGTGGATAGGTAAATCCAGTAGCCTCTTCAAGTCTTTGCTAGGGAAGAACGACTGACGGAAGCCCTTTGGTGGCTGAGGAAGAACTGCAAAAAGAAGAGCACAGACGTCAGAACAAAAATATCGAAAACATGAAAGAGAGAGCAAGAAAAAGTGACGCTTGGCCATTACCAGCTCCTTCCCCGAAAACTGTTCAGCTTAGGGGATAAAGGTGGAGGTCATCGTCGGGCTGAAACTCCCAGTTGCCTGAGACGATGAAGTAATCGTCCCCAGCACCCTTGTTCGAGTCTGGGAGGTTGGCAATAAGCTTGTACTCAGTTGACCTCGGCTTGAGGTAGTAGATATGGCCTTTTTCTGATTTCAGGTGACACATGGTATAACAATATTGAATATCGGCAAGGGTGATCCTAGCGTTTTCGTTCTTGGCTAAGGCAATTATACCATTGATAACTCGATAAGAGTTGATGGCGAGTTGCATTGGGTTCAATTTATAGTAATGAAGGACTTGTCGGAAAAGGGGATGAAGTGGAAACCTAAGTCCACTTTCAACAAAAGCCACCACTGGGAAAGGCATAAAATTTACATTGGGCATAATAGATTCTTTCTCCCCTGCCAACCTAAGGTGGACGTCAGCAGGAATAGAAAACTCTCGCCTAAAGTACTCTAGTTTGGTCGGGGTGTCTACCCTATACTTCTACATACGCATGATGTCGGCCTAGACTAGAGGAGCTGGGTTTCAGAAGGAAGTGTTTTGGAGGGTTTTAAGGACCTCGGCGAAAACCTAAAAGTAAGCTGCGGTAAGAATTTGTGGGGATCGTTTCAGTTTTTCCTAAAGATTTGTGGGTTCTACAAACAAATCCCAAACCTAGATCTGTGGAAACGGAGATTGAAGGCACGAATCTGGCAAAGTTACAGAAAAGCAAGAATGTGTTTCAGAATCAAGAACAATGATGAACTATCAAGACCACTGTGCTAGAGTGAGTGCAGGGGTGTAAGGCCAAGAACAGTGGCAAAAGTACAAGAGGATTGTGAGCAGTGTGTGTATTCAAGATATGAACAAGATTGCAGAAACAGAGCGGAAGAGTTCAGTAAAGAAAAATAGAAAGCTGAAACAAGAAGTTAAATCGGGGAGAAACAGTAACTCACCGAAAAAAGAAAGCTGGTATTGAGTTCGCCGAAGTCAGACGAACTGCAGCAGCGGAAAAGATTAGCAAGAGCCTCACCGGAGAAGATGAACGACGGCGGTAGCAGAGCTTGAAAGCTTGGAGCAATGGAGGATTTGAGAGAGTAAGAGAGAGAGAAGGGTTGAACAAAAACGATGATAAGTGAAGGGACGGAAAGAGAGGGAATGAGTTTTGTCAAAACTTGAAACGGTGGCAAAAAAAGCCATTAATGTGTTTGAAACGACGTGTGCGTCAGACGGTGCACACGAGGAAAAAATTAGCCTTACAGGCACATATCAAGTACGGTCCAGTAAGGGGAAGACGCCTGGCTAAAACGGTTGAGTTATTGTGTATGACAGCTCATACGCATGAAGGAGCTCTTCGAATTCTTGTTCTTAAAAAGACATGTTGGCTTGTATAATGATATCGGCTAAGAAGTTTTAAGCAGACGTACTAAAGGAAGTACTGATACAGGTTCCATCACCTCAGAATTCCGAGGTAATAGAACCTAGGGGGCAGTTGTGAGGATATATTTTCTGAGTACCAAACACGTGGCCAAGGTGGCGCCGACGTGTCAGCCGAGGTGCCACGTGTCCTATTCGTGACGCCGAGGTTATCTCGGCTAGGTCGATGTTACCTGCGAAGATATCGGAATCCGAGATAAGCGGACAAGGCACAAGAGTCTTAGAATGATGAAGAACTTCAGCATGGATAAGGATAACACTCTTAGGGAGTTTATCTTTATCTCTTGGAGAGTCCAGGATAAGCATTGAGCAGAAGTCCATTGAAGCTGGGCTTTTATGAGGACCAGGATTGAATTAACTATAAAAGAAAGGCACCCCCGATGGGTTTAAGGTACGCAATTTATATTCTGGACAGTGAGTTTAGCACTATTGATTATCTTTGAGAGATATACTGACTTGATCGTCGGAGTGCCCCCGGGTGGACGAACCACTGCCAGAATCTTCTCTTTCTGTTGCAGGTCAGCTAGGTGTCATCTATTCTGCCAGTGCTCCCCAGCTGAACACTGAGGTGGCAGTATGATCAAAAATTCACTCACACACTTTCTATAGGAATCGTTATCGTCTCTATTTTCAGCCAGAAGTAGTAGGGGATTCAGCAGTCTAAATGATGGGCACAGTTGCAAAATATTATAGGACATTGTTTAAATAAAAATGTTATCATCATATATATGTATGATTATTAAAAGTAGTGTTCATTGTCAATTTTTCTTTCTCTTATGTGGCACATCTCTTTTTTTTTTTTTTTAATTTTATTATTAAAATGCCATTTCAATATAACCTTTTCTCAAAATTCTTATTTATAATATTAATTATATTAAATTTCTTAAATAATTAGAATCACTTTTAATTTTATAATAATTATTTCTAATATCAGATTATAATTTAATATCATATAAATTTATTATATATATATATATTTAAGTTACATTTTTGTAGCACGAAAGGTTAAAATTATCAAATGAATGTTTTTTTTTTTGGAAAATTTATCCATAAGTCCTAGTTTCTGAAAAGTTGAACCATTTAGTCCTAAAAGTTTTCTTATGCTCCATTTAGTCCCATTTGCACATCAATCTAATGTTCGAAACATTAATCTGATGTTCGAAATCTAATGTTCGAAACATTAATCTGATGTTTGAAACATTATAATGGGACCTTTCAGTCTATAAGAAAACTTTTACGACTAAACAGTGTATAAGTTATTAATTTGGGATTTATTGGTGCATTCCCCATTTTTTTTTTGCGTTGTAATTTAATATAATTTAAAATTATTATATATATATATTTATTTAATTTATATTTTTATGGTATGAAGAGGTAGGTGTCGTGTTGTGTTTGGTCGTATTTGTGTCATATCATCTCGGGTTTGTGACAAAATTACCTCAATATTAACCCGACCCGTTTATTATTTCGTATTATTGTATCGTGTCATTTTCGATCCGCATACGATTCATATCATGTCCATGTGTCATGTTAAAAAATTTCACTATTAACTAAAAATATCAAATGTATGAAAAAAATTTGAAAATTTATTCGCAAATTAAATTTAATGAAATTAATTTCTATTAAATGAAATTATTTATAAAAAAAACATTTGATTTCAACTTAATTTTATTTTCTTAATTTATAAAAATTATATTTTATTATAATATTTTTTAGATTAACTCAAATAAAAGACAAAAAAAATTCAATTAAAAGTAAAAACAAAATCTATATTAAACTTAAAATCATATGTTACATACTTATTAATAAATTAGATATAATTACATAAGAGATTAAAAAATGTCATGATACTCTTTAGTAAAAATTAAAATGGGTAACTAGTTCTTCATTATACGAGTTCTTCTTGTCGATTTCGTATTATACAAATTTGATATTAACCTGACCTGTTTAATATTTGTGTTATTGGGTTGTATCATATACTTGTTCGTCTTAGGAAATGATCAATCATAATTCGCTAATTTCATATACAGTTCGAGTCGTGTTATAGTATCGTGTCGTGTTGTAAATTCTCACTCCTAAATTAAAATTATAAAATATACACAAAAAATTTACGTAAAATTATTATGTGTTGATTTAAATAAGTTATAAAATGATCAAACTAAAATTATCAAAATAATAAAAAAAAAAAGGTTAATTACACTAATAGTCCCTATAGTTTGAGACTTGTGTCACTTTGGTCCCTGACTTTTTAATTGTGACACATTTGACCCTGAATTTTGAATCTTGTTCCAAATAAGGACAATTGAAAATATCATTAAATTTTTAAAGGGTAAAATCGTCAATTTGATAAAATATAAACTAATTTGACAAAAATAAATGTCAAAAAAATATTTTTAATTTTTTAAAATTATTTTTATCCACCAATAATAAAATCATGTAAAATTAATAAAAATTACATGATTAATTTTTTAAAATTAATTTCACATGATTATCATCCAAACACATAATAAAAATTAATTTGGTAAAAATAAATAAATAAATGGCTAAAAGATTTATCAATTTTACATAATTTTATTTTTAGTAGGTAGAAATAATTTTTAAAAATTCAAAAATATTTGTTTGACATTTATTTTTATTAAATTAGTTTATATTTTATCAAATTGGCAATTTTACCCTTGAAAAATCTAATTATATATTCAATTGTTCTTATTTGGAACAAGATTCAAAATTCAGGGTCAAATGTGCCACAATTAAAAAGTTAGGGACCAAAGTGACACAAGCCCCAAACTATAAGGAATATTTGTGTAATTTGCCCAAAAAATATATATATATTTTTACCTTTAACTTTTTTTTTTCTTCTCTCTCCTATGTATGTAGGGCATCTCCCTTTTTTTCTTTTTCTTTTTTTTTTTCTTTTCTTTTTATTAAAATTACATATCAATACACCCTTACCAAAATTCTTTCTGAAATTTAATATTTAACAGAATTCTACTTATATTACCCATAAATAAAATTTAATAGAATTATACATACTAAAATATTTACCAATTAATTTATGAAAAATTTACCCATAAGTTCTAGTTTCTGAAAAGTTGAACCATTTAGTCCTAAAAGTTTTCTTATGCTCCATTTAGTCCCATTTTATACATCATCATGATGTTCATGATGTAAATGAACATTGGAACATTGTAATCTGATGAACATTGGATGTTTGAAATCTAATGTTTGAAACATTAATCTGATGTTTGAAACATTATAATAGGACCTTTCAGTCTATAAGAAAACTTTTAGGACTAAACAGTGTATAAGTTATTAATTTGGGATTTATTGGTGCATTATACTTTTTTTACTTTTTAAAAAAATTTAATATTAAAAATATTTATTTTTATGAAATTTGTTATATATATTTATGTAAGTTATATTTTTATAACACAATAAAGCTAAAATTATTGAAATATACATAAATAATTTATTAAAATTAGTACATGTGTTGATTTAAGTAACTTTTTTATGGAACAATACAACTACAATTACTAAAATAAATAATTAGAATTATTATTTAAATTTTAAATTTTAAATTTTAAATTAGTACTTCTTTTATCTCCAATTTAACAATTATTTTAAATATTTTATACATTATAAAAAATATAAATAATTTTATTAATTTTTTTTTTTTAAAACTATTATGTTTGGCCCATGCATCGCACGGGTTAACAATTAGTTGTTGTACTAAAATTGAATATTAGTGGTAAATTATTATTTTTTGGATCAAAATTTCCGTCAAAAAAAATAATATTTTTGCCATGGAGTTGTTTTATCCCGTGTCTTTATTAGCAACATTTGTAAAATTTCGTCATTAAAGGTTTATTTTTAGATTTTTTTCTGACAGACTTTTAGGTCTTGTTTGGCAAGTGGTGATTTTAGTTAAAAAGTCATTAAAAAAATCAAAAAGTCAACAAACTATATCAAAAAGTTAAAGATTCTCTTTTTTCTTTACTTTTTGCACATCTTTTCATAAAAATTTAAAAAGTAAACCCAAACATACTAATTTTTTTACATCATATTTTAGCCAAAAAATCAACAAATTACTAAAAAAGCATGTTCTCAATCGAGGCCTTAGTGACAACTCTCATAATGTCAGAAATTGAATTAGTTTCTTAATATTTTTCATAACAAAATTTTTCACTTTTGGAGACAAAAGAGTTTGGTCTCTAAATGATGGGTAATTTTATTCAACAATTTTTAAAATATCATGTCACATTATTTAAATAGTGCTCTAAACCAATCAAATGATGAAGATTTTTACACGACATACTGACTCACCTAAAAGATGACTCATTTGCAGCGAGTATCACATTTTTTTTTAATCAACAAAAAAAAAACTCTTTATTGATGATAACATAACAAAAATATATCAAGGCATACATCAACAAAAAGGGGAGGCAAGAGCAAAAAACATCATTGCAAACCTCCCTAATCCCAACTAGGTTGGTACCAAGGAGAATGCACAATCATTTGCTAGCTCAAGCCAACAGGTTGATTAGAAACCAACTAAAGAGGGAACAAGCAAAACAAGACAACAAGCCACAACAGATCTCAGCAAAACAGAACAGAACTCCATCTCAGACTCCAATACAGCAGCAGAAAATAGTTCCATCTCAACAAAAACAGAATCGAACTCCATCGCAGCACACCTCCACTGCTTCACTCACAAAGCAAACCAGTGCAAAAAACAGCTCCAAGTCATTAAGACTCCAATACAGCTACAGCATGCACTGATCATAGATACGCACATCAGATGATCTCAAAAACACAGACAGATACACTCCAGAAGCATCAACCAGAGGACTAAGTATTAAGAAGTGCATCTTTATGCAACCAAAGGATAGCCAGCATCTGACCAGCAATAGACCAACAACAAATTTAATATCAGCAGCACTAAGCAATAGAACAGCAGCACTAGCAAAATGAACCCCAGTTAAGCAGAACATCAACACCAACAACAGTGGCAACAGTAAAATAGAACTTATCAATAGAATAATCAAAACAACAGTAGCATTACCAGCTAAACATCAAATACACAGCCTCATCTGATTCAGATTGGAGACAAAATCATGAATGGAATATGAATTACCATAAGAGTGGTTTTTCAACCAAACTACGATTCTAATAACCTTAATAAGCTCAATGATCTCTAAGAAGTTGAGCTGGGCACTGTTGAAAACACAATCATTCCTGAGCTTTCAAATTGACCAAATAATAACAAGTGAGATGACTTTCCATATCTGTAATTCTTTCTTCTTAATTGTTGTGCCAAGCCACCAATCAAACAAATCCACAACAGAGCTAGATTAAACCCAAAAAAGACCCCACCAGTCAATGATAGCAAACCAAATTTTCCAGCTAAAAGGGCAAAGAAGCAAAACATGATTAATGGTCTCCAAGTCAGATTTGCAAAAGATACACTGAATAGCATCCTCCTCCCCTCTGAGAACCCCAATATGATGAAGGAAGATAGATGTTTTTACTCGACCTTTCCAAACTAGCCAAGAGAAGAATTGGACTTTTGGTGGTGAGATGTTGTTCCAAATGAATCTGGGCATAAACAGATCAGGACCTCTGTTGGACTGCCACCAGCAGAACAAATCCTTTGCTTTGAAGGCACCCTGAGATGAAGCTTTCCATTTCATTTTTTCCTCTATTTCATGCCTTAATGATGGGCCATCTCCTAGTAAAACTTGCATATTATGAACTAATTCATCTTCTCAGGCTAATAGAGGTCTCCTAAAACTGAGATTCCAGTTAGAAGAGCTAGATTTCCTAACAATGAAGTCTAACAGAGATCCATCCTTATCAAAAGAAAGACTAAAAAGTCTAGAAAATTTAGACTGAAGGCAGTCAGTCCCCACCCAGATATTCTTCCCGAAAGATATACTGGCCCCATTACCAATAACTAATTCTGAATTAGTTAGAAAGAAATTGAATAAAGCAAAATTTTCTGAAGCAAGGCCTATAATGTCCTTCCAAATCCATGAGCAAATAGTAATAATCCCTTGAGAATGGAACCAACTACCTGTTCTGGTACTATACTTGTTGCAGATTAATCTTCTCCAGAGCTTGTTTTTCATTACAGAACCTCCACCACCATTCAGTAAGAAGGCAAACATTGACTTGACCCAAACTTCTTACACCTAAACCTCTTTGCTTTTTTGTCAGTGAAACATGATTCCAACTAATCAGGTGTACCTTTTGTTTGACATCTGAATCACCCCACAGGAAAGAAGCTTGAATTTTATCCACCACTTTGGTGACACATTTTGGCATTTTAAATAAGGAGAGATAGAAAATTGGAAGGCTAGATAATGTGGATTTGATGAGGGTGAGTCTACCGGCAAATGATAGAAGTCTCTTCTTCTATCCTGAGAGTTTGCTTTTAAATTTGTCCAAAACTAGTTTCCAAGTGGCTTTCCTTCTGGGATTGGCGGCAAGAGGAAGCCCAAGATACTTTAAAGGTAGCTTCTAATTAAGGCAATTCAATGTGGACGAAAAAATATTGATTAAAGTCTTAGAGACACCAACACCAAAAGCTGTACTCTTGTGGAAATTTATGTTTAGCCCTGACATAAGTTCAAAGCACCGAAGTATTCTCTTTAAGGTGGTGATCTCTAGTAAATCGGCTTCACAAAAGAGAATAGTGTCATCAACAAATTGGAGGTGAGTAAAGTGCAAGCCAGTGGGACCAACAATAGCCCCTTTAATTAAGCCCAAGCCCTTGGCTCTGGTTAGAAACAGATTCAACCCCTGTGTAACAATGTTAAAAAGAAAGGGTAAGAGTGGATCACTCTATCTAAGCCCTCTTTCTGGTCGAAATTCATCTGTGGGTAAGCCATTGACAAGAATGGAAATGCTAGCAGTTGTTAGATAGGATTTCATCCAGCATAACCATTTTGAACCAAAACAAAACTTGATAAACAAATCAAAAAGGAACTCCTAATTTACAATATCAAAGGCTTTTTCAAAATCAAGCTTTATGATCACCCCTTGGATATTGGATTTTTTTCCACTAATCTACAATCTCATTAGCAATGAGCACTCTATCCAAAATACTCCTGCCCCCTAAGAAGGCAGAATGTGCTTCACTTACTATACTAGGTAAAACAAGCTTCAATCTGCGAGAGAGAATCTTGGAAAGAATCTTATAAATAGAGCTAATCAGGCTAATGGGTCTGAAATCAGATAGAGACAAGGGGTTTTCTTTTTTCGGGATGAGACTGATAAAAGAGCAATTAAGGCACCCGGCTAAAATTCCATTCTCATGAAATTCCAACATAAACTTCAGAATGTCATGCTTCATAACTTTCCAACACTTTTGGAAACAAAATAAGTTGAAGCAATCAGGGCCTGGGGCTTTATTCCCATCACAGTCTTTAATGGCAGCCGAAACTTCATCTTCAATGAATACACTTTCCAACATGGCAAATTCATTGCTAAGGGTGTTAATAGACTTAAATTGGCCCCCCTAGTTTAGGCCTAATTTTCCAACGCTCTACATATAGATTTTTGAAATGGTTCACTACTGCTTTTTTGACTTCTCCAAGTTGTACTACTGAAACCCTATTAACCTCAATTCAGTCAAGTGAGTTCTTATTTTGTCTACTTGTGGCAATAATATGGAAGAGCCTGGTGTTCTTGTCACCCTTCAGTGCCCAACTGAGCCCAGATTTCTAGAGTTAGAGCCTTTCCTCCAATATTCTCAATTTCCATACTTCTCCCAATAACTCCTTTCTTTGATCAGATTCATCAACATGGAGTGGTCTTTCCTTAGCTATCAGATACCATGAGTGAAGTTCAGCTTCCTTCTCTTTAAGTTTTTCATTGATGTTACCAAATACTTCATTGTTCCAAACTTTTAGGGAAAGTTTTAAAGATTGCAATTTCTTTTTTAAATAAATCCTGCCCAGCCCTTCAAACTAGGATTTTCCCAATTTTGCTTGACTGTCTGTAAGAAGTTGGGATGCTTGGTCCAAGCATTGATGAACCTAAAAGGTCTAGGTCTCCAATCTCTGTCATTTTCCATCAGTATAATAGGACAGTGATCAAACAAGGTTCTGGGTAAGCCCCAAAGTTTGAATTTAAATCATTCAAGCCATTCAGGGTTAAGAATAAATCTATCAATTCTGCTCCACCTAAATCCGTCCTGAGAACTGCCCCAAGTGTATTTTTTGCCCAGCATTGGTAAATCCACCCCTTGAATCTTTTCAATAAAATCCCCAAAATCCTTCATCCCAACATCCCTCCTAATACAACCCTTCATTTCCCTAATAAGTCTTACTTTATTGAAGTCTCCCCCAATGCACCATGGATGGATAAAAGAGCTTTTAATATTAATTAAGGTTTCCCATAGCTGCCTCATTTTTAGCATATCATTGGGAGCATAGACATTAACAATATTACAAATGAAGTTTGAAGAAGTGGTACCTGAAAGTAAGATGAAATTATTAATATAGCAACAAGCAAACAGAGTGAAAGCCTCTAGTTTCTAAATACAAAGCAAGCCTCCTGCATTCCCTGTTGCGTCCACAACCATAAACTCCATCTGGTTCCTAGACCATAGTGATTTGACAAATGATTCTGACATTTCTGCTCTCTTTGTTTCTTGAATTAGCATGAAGTCCACTTTTCTGAGATTAATTAGCTCCTTTAATTTCGTTTTTTTTCTTAGGTTTCCCAAATCCTCTGACATTCCATGGCATTAACTTCATCAAAGCACAAGATAAGACTCCCAGGCCACCATATCCTACAAATTATGGTTGCTTAGTAGTATCCAACTGCTCCCTTCTCACCAAGTCTTGTTTTTCAAGCTCCATAATCTTCTCTACTATGTCTTTTTCATTTCTTACACAATTTAATCCAAGAAGTTTCCCAATTCGTAGAGTTGCTTGAGCTTCATTTAGAAGATGCCTTCCTTTGCTCGATCTGCTAGTTAAAGAGATTGAATCAGATAATGCCTAGGGCGCAGCTTAGAAGAGGATACCTTTTTTGATTCAGTTATCTCTAATTGCCATGGCTTAGACTCTCTTTGAAGCTTTCTTAGGGTGTAGGGATGGCAATTTAAACCCGGCCCGATGGGGACCTGATTCCCGGACCCCAATTAGAACAGGTTTTTCCCGAAAATTACACCCATAGGGCCGGGGATGGTATTGAAAATTAAATCCCCGACGGGTTTCGAGGCGGGGACGGGGATAGGTTTCCCTCAGCCCGGATAATCCTCGAATAATTCCCCAAAGATTCCCTGAATATTCCATATATAAATATATATGTTTAGGGTTGAGTTGAGCTGTCTCTCTTTCCCACTCACTCACACTCACCTCTCAGCCTATCTCCTTTCAGCATCTCCCTCCCTCTCTCTCTTTCTCTCTGCTGCAGGTGTTCCTCACGGTGTCGGCGGCGTCCTCAACTGACCTCTCCTTCCTCCCATCTCGCAGATCTTCGATCTCGCTGAACTCGTCGATCTCCCTCCTCAAGAACATTACGGCAACGCCTTTCCTTTCGTTGCCGTCAACGTAGCTGCATCGCCATCAACACCATCTCTCTGATTTTTCTTTTTTTATATATGTTGTGTATGATGATGTTAATGATTTCGTTGATCTGTTGTGTAAGTATAGATGATCTATTGTTGATGTATGATGTTGTTGATCTGTTGTTGAGTTGATCTGTTGATGATTTTGTGATCTGCTAATTTTATATATATATATATATATATTTTTTTTTGGGACTGGAGAGTTTTTGGGATCGGGGAAACCCGATCCCTATTGGAGGCGGGGATGGGGATGGTGATAGGTTTCTCGTTGGGGATTGGGACCGAGGACGGGGAAATTATCACCATCGGGGATCGGGGACAGGGAGTGTGATCCTTGGCCCCGCGCCCTCCCCCGCCCCATTGCCATTCCTACTAGGGTGTTTCTTCACTGAATGATGATTGCCCCTGATCTCCTTTGTTTTACCTACTTCAGCCTCCAGCTTTGAGTATCTACATTTAACCTCCACTGACTGTAATAAAGGAGTATGGAGATGTGAACTTTGCAACCCAGAGTTGATGGCTTCAATTGATCTTACTAGGCCCACTTTGTTATGGACATGTGAACTTTGTAACCCAGAGTTGATGGGTTCAATTGATCTTACTAGGCCCACTTCAAGACCATGAATGGGTTGAGTTCTGGAGTGATTTAAATTATCCAGCTAAACTGGGCCTAAAAACACTTTTAAGTTTACATTGGGTTGAGAGGAAGGTGGTCCACTCAAGCTTTTCAAAAAACCTGAAATAGCCAAATGCCCATTGACTCTTTGACTTCTGCCATTATCATTGAGACCATTGCAATCTGACAACAGTGCCTCATTCCTCATGCATGCGCCTCCATTAGTGATCATTCCCAAGTCACTTGCCGTCTCATGCATTATAAAGATAGCCTGAAGGCTATCATTATCTGCCATATCAGCTTCCTTCTTCTGAGAAGATGTACACCTGTCAACTCCCAGACTCTTCACCCTCTCCAAGTCATCACCAATTGCCACATCATCATCATCTTCTCTAAGGAGCGCTCCATTATCAACATAATGTTCAGCGCCTCTGTTTATACTAATAGAACTATCGTTCCTCAAAGGACTAGTAGAGTTGCTTGGATTTTGCATGACAACTGTTTGTTCTTCACAAACTCTGATATGGTAAAATTTGCCTTTGCAGTCCAAGGTTATCACCTGATTGATGCAGTCCAAAACTTTGGTTGCTATTCGGATTTTTCCACAACAAAGAGATGACATGTCAAGAGTAGCTCTATCAATCTCAATAACATCACCCCATAACATGCCTATATTTTTAAAGTTGGCAGAGTTCCAAAGATGAAATGGTACTCCATAGCAACTAAGCCATACCTTCCTTTCATGCTCAGTGATTATGTCTTTGGTCCATTGTATGATGGACTCACACCAGTCATGAACCCAGTGCTCCAAATCCTTACTTTTACTTCTCATTTCTTCTTCTAAATTAATTGTGAGGATCATTGACTTGCATCCCATCTTTCTTATCTGAACCTCGAGTCCATACTTGTTAAACACTTCTTGTTTGAAATCAGAGGCAAGACAACAGGGCTTGAGTTTGACGACTAGACTCCCATATAGCCAGTTGTTTCCATACTCTTGGACTTTAACTATCAGCCATTTACCCTTCACATTACCAACCCTATCAGCCACCACATCAGCATAGCTTGGACCATTAATATTAATACGCAAGCTCTTATTGTTAACTCGATTTCTTTGGACAACAGTACCTACACCTCTCTGTAATACCTGCTGGTTTCCATTTTTGTTTTGGTCCTTATTGAACTCTGCCATTTTTACCTTTATCTTACGATTGTCACACCAAGTGCCATTAGCCTTTTGAACAGCCACTCTCGCTGCCACTAAACAGTTATATCTCACAAATCCGAATTTGAAACTTGTTAGCTTCCTCCTCTTGTTGGGAATGTAGACATCCATAACTACACCGAACTTGGAAAGCAATTTAAACAGACCCTTGGGAGACAATGATTCAGGTAGGTTGTCTACAAAAATGATGTGAATACCCTGGGATGTGATCTTTCTTCTTCCTTCTTCAAAAAATCAAAATCAAGTTTATTTCATGGTATGATGTCAGTACCTTCCATGAAGACTTCAATTAGTAATTTTTTAGAACATATATTACAATTAGCACTAGCTGTATTTGCATTGGCAATGTAACCAAATAAACATAATAATGTTGTAAGTTTTTAAACAAGTAATTTAATTCCTATAGTTTACTGAAAATCACTATTTGCATGATTGTATGACACAATTTATTTGAGTTATTTATATCTTATTTTATTCTAAAAGTATCTGCCAAACTGTTTGGCATAGCTTCTTATAATTTATTAGGTTAAAATAACTGAAGTAAGTTGAAAAAAAATTGATTATCCTAAAATTAAGAAACGGACGCTTTTGATTTTGATTTTTTAATTTTAAATAAGCAGCCAGTGCTCTTTGAAATCTTTTTTTCTTTGATTGGCAAAATAAATCTTTATTGATGGAAACATACAAAGTATGATAGAGTACATCAATAAAGAGGAGCTCGGAGCTAGCTCAAGCTCGAAGCTCCAGTTGGTGAGAAACCAACAAAAAGAGAAAAATAAAAAACCAAAAGCATTAACAACCAAATTACAACCACAACAGAGCAAACCAGCAGCATACTAATCACCAAGACTAACATCAGAACAGATTAGTTCAACCAAGATTAGCAGATAACAGATCACCAAGACTAACAAATTAGCAGGCTTAGCAGCTAATTCCCAACCCTTGGTGCTTCCTTTCCCAACCCTTGGTGCTTGGAAGGTGATCTCAATGAAATAAGGAATATGAGAGAGAGAATTGGTTGCTCCAGAAGAGACAGGGGAATGAAACAACTCAATGAGTTTATAGATAAATGTGAGTTGAATGACTTACCTCTTTTGGGAAGAAAATATACTTGGTGTAATGCTTAGGAGGCATAGAAATGGAGCAGAATTGATAGAGTTTTGCTAAGCCCAGAGTGGTTGATTCACTTTAAAATGAAGCTTTGGGGATTGCCTAGACTAATATCATATCATTGCCCTCTATTAATGATGGAAGATGAAAGAGATTGGGGCCCTAAACCCTTCAGATTTATCAATGCTTGGACTTTGCATCCTAGTTTTTCTTATCTCTTTAATACTTGCTGGGAAAACACTAATTTGGTGGGCTGGGCTGGATTTATTCTCTAACAAAAACTGAAGCACCTTAAGGTGGAATTAAAGAAATGGAATTCTGAAGTGTTTGGCAATGTCTCATCTAAACTTAAGGCTTCAGAGGATGAATTGCATGCATTAGACATCACTGCTGAGGGTAGAGATCTGCTTGATTTAGAAAAGGTTAGAAGAAGGGTGGTTAGAGGTGAAGTGTGGCAGCTTTATAGAAGGGTGGAGTGGTTATGGCATCAAAAATCCAGAATAAATTGGTCCCTACAAGGGGACAAAAATACTAAATTTTTTCATGATATAGCAATTGGCTTCCCCTTACAAATCCTAGCTAGGTTATGTTACATTTTGGTTCTTACATATGTTCCTTTGTTGTTTTTATGACAAGTTCCATCATTTACTATATATGGTGACAATTATTTCAAAATTTTGCTAATAAATACTCTTAAAATACAAAAAATATATAAAAATAAATAGATCTTGAGAGACTTTTCACTAAATATAAAACATTTTTTGACAATAGACTATTGGTCTATTGTTCTATCTGATTTCCAAGGACCAATCTTTTTTACAGATTTTGAACATGATTAATCGGCAAGAACTGATTGTGTTAGGTTCTATCTTGTCAAAACCCGCGAACAAACTTATTGATTGAGTTGTAATTTTCTGTGCATTTTTTTTTTCTTCCTCGCTCGAGTGAAGAAGTCCTCGCTCGAGCGAAGGACTGGGTCTGGCTTAAAACCTGAAAGAGGTAAATGTACGCTCGAGCAATGCATTGGTGGCTCGAGCAAAGATTAATGTACGCTCAAGCGAAGATTTGGTGGCTCGAGCGAAGGATTGCGTCCATACAAAACCTGAAAGATTTTATTCCTCGCTCGAGCGAGATAAGCTTCGCTCGAGCGAGCTTCAGAATCCGGATTTCTATAAGTGATTGGTTTCGTCCAAAACTAGGATTCCTTTTGATTTTCTATAAGTAGATGGTTTTCTCCTAAAACTAGAGGGACTTGTTTTCTAGATCTGATTCAAGAGTTCTAGAGTTTTGTTTGAAGTTTTCTTCTGAGTTTTTTGTGAGTTTTCCTTGATGTTCTTGAGAGAGTTCTAAACTTATGAGTTGAGATTCATACATCAAGGAGTTTGATACTTTATTTTCAAGAGAGTTCTCTTCGGTGGCTTCCGAAGATTAAAACGTAGAGTTTCAAAAGGCGTTTGATTCTATACGTAGTCGTTAATTTGACAAGCGAAGTTGTGGGATCAACTTCAGGATTGATCAGTTCCGTGACGAAGGCGTGGTGAAAGAGTTACAGAAGATTCGAGGACAAATTGACTGGCTTGGGTAATTTGTGTATTATCTTTGTAATCTTTCGTTCTTCAGTAGTGGATTGATTAGTGGCGGTTCGCCCGTGGTTTTTTATTACAATTGAAGGTTCTTCAATTGTGGTTTTTCCACGTAAAAATCGTTTGTGTCGATTTATTGTTTATTCCTAAAAAACAAACAAACTAAAATCGCTCTCGTAAGTGCTTGTTGATTTTAGATTGAGTGTTTTAAATAATTGGGATTTGGAATATTTTAATCTTGATCTAATCACGAATCACTTAGGATTTTCAATTGGTATCAGAGCAGGTCACTCTTTGTTTTTATCAAAACTATAGGAGTGTGATTTTGTGTGATTAGTATTATGGATTCTATTCGTGAAGGTAACTCGACTCATAGACCCCCTTTACTTGACGGTACAAACTATTCTTATTGGAAAGCTCGTATGAGAGCATTTTTAAAATCCATCGATGAGAAAGTTTGGCACTGCGTAATCTTTGGGTGGAGTGAACCTACTGTCACCATTGATGGCATTGATATTCCTAAACCCCTTGATAAATGGGACACAACTGATTACCAGAACTCGAGTTGGAACAGCAAGGCTCTCAACTCCCTCTTTTGCTCCGTCACACCTGAAGAATTTCGTCGAATTTGTACGTGTGAGGTAGCAAAAGAGGCGTGGGATATTCTTGAAACGATTCACGAAGGTACTACCTCTGTCAAAAGGTTAAAACTTCAACGTCTCACCTCCGCCTTTGAAACCCTTTTTATGCGCGACAATGAGACGTTTGATGATTTCTATGCAAAACTCAGTGATATCGTGAATTCCTGTTTCACTCTCGGTGAAAAAATCCCGGAAGCTAAAGTTGTTGGAAAAATTTTGAGGTCCCTTCCCGAGAGGTTCCAATCAAAGGTGACAGCCATTGAGGAGGCTCAGAATGTTGATACCCTCAAGCTCGATCAATTGGTTGGAAATTTGCAGTCTTATGAAGCCCACCAAATTTCAAAGAAAAAACAAAAAAAAAGTGTGGCTTTCACGAGTGCTCATGAGACTGCAAAACCTCCAGAGACTGAATTTGATTTAGAGTCTGAGATGATGGCTATGCTCACAAAACAATTTAAAAATTTTTTGAAAAAGAAGCCTAATTTCAGAGACCCTATTTCAAAAGATAAGAGTAATGATAAACCCAAAACGTTTCCACCAAAATTTGCTCAAAAAACTGAAAAGAAGATTGTAAGGGGGCAAGGGGTCAAGTGCTATGAATGTCAAGGGTTTGGTCATATGTCCCTTGAATGCCCTTCGAAAAAGAATCGAAAGAAAATCTACACTGTGACTTGGGATGATGAAAGTGGGTCGGAGCAAGAACCCGAAGAACCTGAATCCGGTGAAGACGGGGATAGTGCTTTCATGGCATTTTGGACCACTTTTACTCAACCTCTTCCAAAGCCTTCGGAAGTAGCTCGTGGTCAGAACTTGCATCATGCTCCCACCTTTGATGGGACTAACTACCTGTATTGGAAAATCAGAATGAGGGCTTTTCTGAGAGCTTTTGAACCAGAAGGTTGGCAAGCCATTGAAGAAGATACAGAAAGTGAAGATAATCCGGGCAATCAGAGAGCCCTGATCACTATTCGTGGAGCAATTTCTAATGAAGAACAGCAACGGGTTGTTCACTGCACAAAGGCTAAAGATGCATGGGAAATTCTGAGCCAATTCCATGAAAGAGAAAATTCACCTCCACCTCCATCCAGCAACTTGTCTGCCTTAGTTGCTAGATTGGATGAGGTCAAGGAGAATGAAGAGCAAAAAGAGGATGATGAAGCATCTGAAGACAATGATGAGATCAATGGCGATGAACTACAACAAGCCTACGAAAAGCTGTACGAGGAATCTCTGAATTTGTCCAAAACCAACGACAAACTCTCTCTCAAGCTCAAAACATGTGAGAGCGAGAATGTCCGGCTCAAAGGAGAACTTGTAATAGCAAAACAGAATGTCATCCAGATCTCAAGTGACAGGCAAGACTCATGTGGAAAACTTCTATCCTGTGAAACTGAAAGGAATGAACTTCTAAAGGTGTATTCCACATATGAAGAAAAGCTTGAAAGTCTTGAGTTGTCACAAGCTGCATTGGAAGAGATAGTCAGTCAGAAAGATGAAGAACTCCGTATCGCTAGAGCAACAATTGCTATGTGGAACAAAGGTTCCAGATCTCTAGAAGACATACTCGGGTCTCAACAAATGGGTTCAGACAAAAGTGGGCTAGGCTATGGTGCGACAGCTCACAAGGGATAGGCCTCTACCTCCCATAACCTGAAGACTCAAGCAAAAGGAAAGCTGAAGGTAGACTAGGATGATTCTTCTCTTCATCTACCGAAAGTGGGTAAGATCAACAAAAAGGAGGTAAAACCTGTTTTTATTTGTCATCATTGTGGTAGGTATGGCCACATTCGTCCTTATTGCTATGAACTGTTTGGAAAGGTGTCTCAAAAGGGTAGAAATTCGAATACTTTTTGGGTTAGGAGACAACCTTACATGTCTAGGCGGAATACCAAGAGTCATGAGGGTGTTCACAACGCCAAGACATTGACCAAGACCAAAAGGACTTGGGTTAGGAAGAAGTCCCTTGATATTACTGGGTATGCGTTTCGGATATTTCTTAATCTTCCTGAAGTCAGTAACTGTCATTTTCCGTTTCTTATCCGGTCCGATGTTGATTTTGATAAGGTTGCTTCTGAGTTATGTGGTGTTGACCGGATTTGGCCTGCCGGGGCCCTCATCCAGCAGAATGAGTTACTCCCTCGGTTCCGTCTTCTCAATCTCATTGTTTGTGCTAACATTTATGTCACCACCCATTCCTCCCATATTACCCAGGACCAAGGTTATGTTTTGTATTGTATTCATCACCGACTTCCTATAGATCTTCCCGAAATGATTGTTTCCAAAATGATTGGGGTTTCTGAGGGTAGGAAATCTTTGGGGCTTCCATATAGTTGTTTGATTACACGCTTTCTCACTTCACTTGATATTCCTGTTTTTTAGGACGATGAGTTTGCACATCCCATAAAACCCATCACAAAACTCACCGTATCCCAGAGTCAGGCTCACGTGAGGGGGAGTGTGTCTAGGGTCGGGGCTTCTGGTGCAGGTGGTCCAGGTCCTGCAGGTGATGATGATCCTCTTGCCGAAGAGGAGGAGGTTGAGGCTGCCTATGCTTCTCCAGCCAGTGCTCATGATCGTCCTCGCTCTTTCCGTGGACAGCTACAGCACTTGGAGCAGGCTGTGACTCGTCACCTTGATCTCATGGATGCTCGCCTCGATGAGCAGAGTACTATGCTAGCACAGATCCTCTCTCTCCTTCAGCTGCAGCATCCACCCCCTTCTTCTTTCTAGTGTTGGTTTTTGGTTATTTTCTGGACTCTTTTCGTTTCTTCTATTGGACAGTTGTATTTTTTGGACAGTTTTTGGTGTTTCTTGCTTATACTGTATCTGCCTGCTTCTGTTTTTCCTCCCAGACAAAAAGGGGGAGATTTGTTTTGGCTTGATGTACATGGGGATATAGTTTGCAGACAGGATTGATGGCTTGATGTACATGGGGATATAGTTTACAGACAGGATTGATGCAAGGATATATGTCTACTCATGATGCATATGTTTTCTTTACAGCTCAATGCATACTCATGATGTTTTCTTTACAGCTCAATGGATTAATTTTTCGTTTATAAATGCAACTATCTTGATATTTTTTGTGCATCACAAATCTTTTTTAAGGTTGTGGTGTGCAGATTGGGTGGTTATCAAGATTGGTTTCATTGTTGTCTCTCATTGAGTTGTAATTCATTAGATCATTCCTTGAGTTGTAATTGTTTAGCCAATTCTTTGAGTTGTAATTGTTTTAGTTAGTTCTTGTGTTCAGGAAATTGTTTAGAAACTTTTGTCCGGGTATTGACAAAGGGGGAGATTGTTAGGTCCTATCTTGTCAAAACCCGCGAACAAACTTATTGATTGAGTTGTAATTTTCTGTGCATTTTTTTTTCCTTCCTCGCTCGAGCGAAAAAGTCCTCGCTCGAGCGAAGGACTGCGTCTGGCTTAAAACCTGAAAGAGGTAAATGTACGCTCGAGCAAAGCATTGGTGGCTCGAGCGAAGATCAATGTACGCTCGAGCGAAGATTTGGTGGCTCGAGTGAAGGATTGCGTCCATACAAAACCTGAAAGAGTTTATTCCTCGCTCGAGTGAATAGTTCGTGGCTCGAGCAAAGGCACTAGTAGAAATCACGCGAGATAAGCTCCTTGCTCGAGCGAGATAAGTTTCGCTCGAGCGAGCTTCAGAATCCGGATTTCTATAAGTGATTGGTTTCGTCCAAAACTAGGATTCCTTTTGATTTTCTATAAGTAGATGGCTTTCTCCTAAAACTAGAGGGACTTGTTTTCTAGATCTGATTCAAGAGTTCTAGAGTTTTGTTTGAAGTTTTCTTCTGAGTTTTTTGTGAGTTTTCCTTGATGTTCTTGAGAGAGTTCTAAACTTATGAGTTGAGATTCATACATCAAGGAGTTTGATACTTTATTTTCAAGAGAGTTCTCTTCGGTGGCTTCCGAAGATTAAAACGTAGAGTTTCAAAAGGCGTTTGATTCTATACGTAGTCGTTAATTTGACAAGCGAAGTTGTGGGATCAACTTCAGAATTGATCAGTTCCGTGACGAAGGCGTGGTGAAAGAGTTACAAAAGATTCGAGGACAAATTGACTGGCTTGGGTAATTTGTGTATTATCTTTATAATCTTTCGTTCTTCAGTAGTGGATTGATTAGTGGCGGTTCGCCCGTGATTTTTTATTACAATTGAAGGTTCTTCAATTGTGGTTTTTTTACGTAAAAATCGTTTGTGTCGATTTATTGTTTATTCCTAAGAAACAAACAAACTAAAATCACTCTCGTAAGTGCTTGTTGATTTTAGATTAAGTGTTTTGAATAATTGGGATTTAAAATATTTTAATCTTGATCTAATCACAAATCACTTAAGATTTTCAGATTGGTTGATTGAGAACAAGATAGATGATAATGAAAGATATATATGACTTCAACAAAGTCCAAGGAAAGATTGGAAGAACTGAGGCTGTTCCGTTCATGTTCATTCATTAATCACTTGACTAGCTGTGTTAGTGGATATTAATTTTCCAAAATGTTTTGACCAACAAGAGAGAACAAATTGGAAATTTCTCAACAGTGGAATCTGATCTCGGACCTACCACCACAAGAAAAAACACTTTCGGCGACCAAAGTTTTAGTCGCCAAAAGCTCCTTTTTAGTCGCCAATACTAATTTTTTCACTTTCCCCGACTAAAATCTTTAGTCGCCGCTGTGGTCGCCGAAAAACTGTCGCGAAAAGCTTTGGCGACTAAACATTTGTTAGTCGGCAATACATATGTCTTCGGCGACTAAATAATTAGTCGCCAATACTCCATTCCATTTTGGGAAATTATACTTTTAGCGACTAAACCTTTAGTCGCCAATACTATTTTTATTTTATTTTTTATTTATCTTTCGGCAACCAAAATGCATTAGTCGCCAATACTAGTTTTTCAAAAAAAAAAAAAATAGCTTCTGCTGGAGCTCCCAAGGCTCGAACCTGCAACGTCGAAGCCAAACACGCCCCTGTACCTTCAGCAACACCTGGTCCCCACTACGCCACTCACACATCTCATGATTATTAATGCAACATTTATTATTTATATACTAGATTCACTGGTATATATAAAAATTGTATATATAAAAATAAATTATTTTATTTAATATATTTCATGTAAAAAAAAAAAATATTTACAAAAACAATTGGGTACCACTTTTGGCGACTAAATCTCAATTTTAGTCGCCAATTCTCCAATTTTTGGCTACTAATTTGTGTTTCTGTCGCTAAAACAAATGAGTCCCGCCTAAAGATTACACATTTGGCGACTAAACAGAACTTTTGTCGCCAAAACCTCAATTTTGGGAGACTAAAATGCATTTTAGTCGGCAAATCACTTGTAATGGGCGACTAAACTGTTTTTTAGTCGCCAAAACCATAACTTTTGGCTACTAAATGATTTTGGTCGCCAAAAACCGTGCCTTTTAGCTACTAAATTTTTTTCAGTCGCTAAAAGTGATATATTCGGCGACTAAACTGACCTTTAGTCGGTAAAAGCCCTATTTTCGGCGACCAAACTGCTTTAGTCGGCAAAAGTGCTGACGTTTGGCGACAAAACTGATTTTAGTCGCCATTTGTACGACTTTTAGCGACGAAAATAATTATTTTAGTCGCCAATGCTGCATTTTCTTGTAGTGTACATTCCCAAAGTTTGGCAACATTCATAGGCTAAATATTTAGAGATTCTTAATATTATTTTTAAATTTATTACATTAACATGATAGAGAGTTGAGTTTTAGCTTATTGATTTTTAAATAAATTAATAATTAATATATAATAATCCACATCATTCATGTAAATCCTAATTACTTTTATTTTCTCACAAATACTGAATAAAAATAGGGATATTTACCAATAAATATCATCTCATAAACAAATACTCCAATTATTCATAAATTTTTTCTATTGATTTGTTAAGTCCTATTAATACAGTGTTTCTTTTTGTGTGATCCTATTTTTTATTTTTTAGTAGTGTTTTGATAGACAACTATACCCTTTTATTAATGTGACATGTATGATGTGATGCTTCAATGTGGCAGGTATTAATGTGATACTCTAAAAAAAATTTAAAACTCCTTAGTGTACTTTTCCTAAATGTGACAACGTGACGAGTATGATGTGACACTCCAAAACTTTTATTTCAAAAAAACTTTAAAATTCCTTAGCGTACTTTTCCTAAATGTAACAATGTGACAAGTATGATGTGACACTTCAAAATTTTTACTCCAAAAAAAATAAAAACTCCTTAGTGTACTTTTCTCAAATGTGGCAGATATGATATGACACTCTAAAAAAAATTAAAAACTCCTTAGTGTACTTTTCCCAAACGTGATATGTGACACTCCAACGTAAAAAAATTAAAAACTCTTTAGTGTACTTTTCTCAAATATGACACTGTAATGTGGCGGGCATGATGTGACACTAAAAAATTGTTTAATATATTTTTTTCAAATGTGACACTCTAATGTGACGGGTAAATGAGTTATTACACATCCAAAGAACTAAATGGATCACAAGAAAAAATATGGGACTATATAAACTACAAATCTAAAATATGAGACTTATTGCTCAATCCCCCATAAAAACACTATTTGTAAATTCTATCATAAGACAGATCAAGTGTACTTTTGCCGAATTTTTACAAAATTGTCAATTTTAATTTTTTTATTGATAAAAAATAGCACTTATTATTGATAATAAAACATTACAAGAGAAAGAGTGAGCCAAAAAAAAAAAAAAAAAAACCCAATTAGCAACCTACCCCACAAGAGAAAAAGTAGTTGGCGATGCTATAATTTGGAAATAAATTTTCGGCAAATCATTTAAAATAAATTTTAAAGTGGTCTGGTAAACTTTTAATTTCACCCAAATTTATAAAAATCAAAAGTCGAAAACCTTTTAAATTGCCACTATTGGGTGTTAATGTGTCATGTTAATCTCCCCACTAATCAACTAGGCCTAATTTAGTTGGCCACCATGCCTTTCTTAATGCTTAGTTCCAAGGAGGTCGTAAGTTCAATTCTTCTTAGGAGGGTTGAATTAAAGATATGCAAGCACTTAGGTGCTTTGCCAAGGGTAGGAAAATTTTCTCCTATAGGTGCTAATCTAATAACTAATAATTAATATTTACCGATAAAAAAAATAAAATAAAATGTTAATCTCCCAACTAACAAAACATGGAAATATGTGGTGTCACTTATATTCCAAATTTGACTAATCTAACCTAATTAAACCAAATCAAAATATCTTAGTCTCGGTTATATAAGCGAAATTTGACTACGCACATTATTCTATTCTCCAATACTATTCTTAAAACGATCCAATTTAAGATTTGTACAACCCCTTTTAACATTGAAACCTTTCTGGTCCATTAATATGTTGTGGTTAGTATCTCTGAGTTTTTTAAACCAATAAAAGGTTCTGATAAAAAATAAATAACTAAACATTATATATACAATTTTAGAAATTACATTTTATCTCTTGACATTTTAGAAATTATATTTTTATTTCTATAGTTAATAGTCTCATTTCACAATTTTTTTACTTATATAAAAAGCAACAACTCCTAATAAAAAAATAGATGAAATTATATTGCAAAACAAAGTAGTAAAGGAAAAGGGAAAAAAAAATAGAGGAAATAAAAAAAAGCAAGAAAAGATATAATGTATGAGTTTAATGTCTTTATTCCATTTAAATAATTACAATGACAGAAAAGTTAGTATAATTTCTCAAACGTCAAGGGGTGGTATGTATTAAAGATAAATTTTAGAGGTGTAAGTGTAATTGATCCAAAAGTGAATAAATACTAACTGTGAGTTCATCTTTTGGACTGCTAGCAAAGGGGATGTGTGAAAGCATAAATATATATATATATATATATATCTCTCTCTCTCTCTCTCTATTTTTTTTTTTTTTTTTTTGATCGGCAAAAAAGGACTTTATTGATGAAACACATACAAAGTATGAAAAATTATATCAATGAAGAGGAGCTTAGAGCTAGTTCAAGCTCCAACATCCTAGCTGGTGAGAGACCAACAAAGCTAACAAAAGAAAGAAAACCAGCAAGCAGCCCAACAAAGCTACATAGCAGCAGACCACCAAAAATATCAGTTGCAATCCTCAACATCAGTTGCAATCCACCAAAAAACACCCGTCAGTTGCGGTCCACCAAAAACACCCAACAAAAAACCATTGCAAATGCTACCATGATCTCCATTCAAATAAACCAAACATTCAAAACAACAATCAATGGCTGCAATTGTATATCAGTATATCAGCTTCTTAGTCACCAATGATTGCAATTTCTTATCAGTATATCAACTGATCTCCATTCAAATCCTAGCTTCATAGCCACCAGTATATTAGCAGAATAGCACCAAGTCTAACAGTAGACTAACAACAAATTAGATCAGCCAACAAATTAGTCACCATAATCACCAAGATAATACTGATCAAACCATAAATTAGTCATCAAGACTAAGCAGCCACAAAAAATCACAGCAAAAAAACAGAATCTGATGTGCTGATGTGTTTATAATCACCGAGCAGTTAATCAATGACATCTCCTCAACTTTCTACACCAGAACCTAATGTGCTGATAACCTGTTGTGCTGCATAAAGCCACCAAAATTCCATTTCTATATTGCCTTCCATTTCTATAAGCCACCAGTGAAAGCTACTATTGAAACTCCTAAGTCAAGCACCTTCTAACCTAGTATAGATTATGCCCCAGATCATGGACAGAGTAATTCAAAGCCAAAACAGAGGACCTAACCCACAAGGCAATTCGCACCTTAATGGTTTCACACAGAACTACAAAATTAGGCTCCACCCCATTAAACACACAGTCATTTCTCTATTTTCATATGGACCAGAAAATAGCAAATGGGATTACTCTCTCTCTCTCTCTCTCTCTCTCTCTCTCTCTCTCTCTCTCTTTATGTTTGTGTGTGAACAGGGAACTAGTTGCGACTTGTAAGATGAGACAAACAAACAAGGTTGTTTTGTAAATTTCTATGCTCATTATTCTATTTAAAACAACCTTAATATTGCATTTACTTTGACTTGTTTTGGGTTTTTCTTTTATTATTTTGTTACCTCTTTCTCTTTTTTTTTTTTTTTTGATCGACAAAAAAGAGACTTTATTGATAGAATAAACTAGTACAAAATACAAAGCAAATTACATTTTGTTACCTCTTTCTAATCCTTAAAGTTTTCTCATGGGTCTTTAGTATGCATCTTGTTTAATGCATTGATCAATTCACAATGGATGGAGAGAGAGAGATTATCGATAAGACTACCTCAGCATTAGCAACTAACTCAGTCTCAAGTTCTACACTAGCTCACTCTACTTTAGCTCAAGATAGTTAGTTAGTAGTTAGAGTTTGTTAAGTCAAGATTAGTTAGTAGTTAGAGTTTGTTATAGTTTGTTAGGAGGTTGTTACGTCATCTGTATAAATATATACTATATCTGATCATAAAGAAATAACAATAAAAAAGATTCAATTGTTCATCATGGTATCAGAGCTACAATAAAGCTCCTACGAGCATAGTTCTGATCCACATATGGCTGCTCCACCATCTTCTTCATCTTCTTCTTCTTTACTTGTAAATCTTAATCTCTTGATTTCCAATATGAATTCTTTCATCACAATTAAACTCGAATCCACCAATTTCCTTATATGGCGAAGTCAATTTCAAAATATTTTACGAGCTACTGATCTATTAGAGTTTGCAATTGGATCAATTCCATGTCCTCCATTAATGATGACTGACTCCAATGGCCTTGAAGTTTTAAATCCAAATCGAGCAACTTGGAACAAGACTGATGCTCATCTGCTCAGTTGTATAACTGCTACTCTTACACCTACAATTTTTTCTTCTATTCTTTATCTGCAACATAGATTCGAGGTATAGACTGCTCTTTGCAAACATTTCACCATGGTGTCTCGTTCTCACATCCATCAAATCAAGAATCGATTAACTCATTTAACCAAAGGCTCCAAGTCAATTGAAAAATATTTGACTCAAATCAAAGAGCTTGCTGATAAATTAGCTTTTGCTTCATCACCTATGGACGATGAAGATTTGGTACTGCTTACTCTGAATGGCTTGCCAGATGAGTTTAATGCTCTTAAAACTACTGTTCGTGCTCGGATTGAACCTATTTCCATGGCAGACTTAACTTCTCTTCTATGTTCTGACTCTCTCCGTATAGACTCCAAACAAAGGAAAATGCAATCACATGAAAACACAGTTGCCTATGTGTCACTAAGAGATTCCACCAATGGATCTTCTTCTTCAAGAGGAGGACGATCCTCTTTTTGAAACCAAAGAGAAGGATTTCGAGGCTCTTTTCGTAGTAATGGACGACAGAACTCTCGAGGTAGAGGATGAATCTATTCATCTACTATCAATTGTCAAATCTGTAGCAAAGGTAACCATACGGCTCTTGAATGTTGGCACAGACTGGATGTGAATTTTCATCAGACTGTGCATCCACATGCTTCTTCTCAACATTCTTAATCTCAGTCTTCTTCTAAACTCTCTTCTGCTTATCCTCCACCAAGAGCTTATGTTGCTTCTGCTTCTCCTCTTTCTCTATCTGAGACTACTCCCTGGTATCTTGATTCGGCTGCCTCTAATCATATTACTCATGATCTCTCCAACCTCAACATGTCTCAATCCTATATTGGCCCTGATCAGATCACAGTTGGCAATGGCACTGATGTTCCTATTCATCACACAGTTAAAGGTCTATTTCCTACTCCTCATTTTTCTTTTAAACTCAATAAACTTCTCCATGCTCCTATCTCTTCCAATCTTCTCTCTGTTCATCAACTCACCAAAGATAATAATTGCACTATTACTTTTGATGCTTCTTCCTTTGTGGTTCAGGACAAGAACACCAAGGCCATTTTACACAAGGGCTATAATGCTAATGGCTTGTATCACTTTCCATCTCTGTTGTCTTCTTCTCATCATCCTACTACTATGCATGCTTCTTCTGCCTCATCTACTGCTTTTTTGACAAAGACCTCTACATGTGCTTCTGAACACACTTGGCATAAACGATTGGGCCATCCATCTCAGTTGAAGTTTACTGCTTTAAAGAAGTATTTGTCTTTTACTTTCAATAAAACAAAGTTTGCTCTTAGTCCTTGTACACATTGTAGTATGGCTAAAAGTCATAGACTTCCCTTTAAACTGTCAAATTTTACTGTGAATAATTCATTCTCTCTCATTCATAGTGATGGATGGGGGCCTTTTAATTCTACTTCATCTGAATACAAGTATTATGTGCTTTTCATTGATGATTATAGTTGCTTTACTTGGCTTTATCATCTATGTTACAAAAGTGAAGTTTTCTCCAAATTCTTAGAGTTTAAAGCATATGTTGAAACTCAATTTTCTACTAAACTTCAAGTGTTAAGGACTAATGGTGGCACTGACTTTAGCATCAACAACATCAACAGCTAACTCAGTCTCAAGTTCTACACCAGCTCTGTTTGCTTCAGCTCAAGATAGTTAGTTAGTAGTTAGAGTTTGTTAACTCAAGATTAGTTAGTAGTTAGAGTTTGTTATAGTTTGTTAGGAGGTTGTTACATCATCTATATAAATATATATTGTATCTGATCATAAAGAAATAACAATAAAAATGATTTAATTGTTCATCAATTATTAATAGTCATGGTATAGTGCTACATGTAAATCTCAAACTACTAATATTATAGTATTATAATTCATAGTAGAAATATTAGAATTCTACAATTTAAATTCTTAAATATATCAACAATGACTTTATATAGTTGAATTTGTGATAAATCAAAAGTTACACTTATTAGTGTATCGTGTCATTGTGGGTCAACTTAGGAGAGATTTTTTTAAGAGTCTCAAACATTCTTCATTATTGTAATATAGACTCTGTTTTATTTTGGTTTGATATTTTAATTTTATCAATTGATCATCAACTTATCCAATTTGTATATAAATAGTATTCATTGCTATTTTTGTCACAATTTTGTCCGTATTTGTACAAAAATGTAATAAATTTGCATGAAAACTATGAATGCGGGTCATTTAAATAAAAATGATATAAGACAATGACAAAATTGGCATAATTAAACTATCACCAGTTTGGCCTTCGCCCAATGAGCATATGGGAGAATCCATAGACATTTTGTCTCACAACTTTAGGTTCTAATGTAGTATAAAGTATTTGAAGGGGTACTAGGCTTGTAGCCTATTTCCTTTTCTTTTATTTTTCATGCATTTTTTATAGTCCATTAAGTAGGGAATGTTTCCTTTTGTCAAATAGTGAAGTACTTAAAATCCTATTATAAGGATACCTAGATAATGAACCAGATTACCTGCGCTTTAACCTTACCCCAACTTTGGATTGTATTAAGCTTTCACTTGTAAACATTTGTGCATTGTAATAACTTCTTAGACGGTATGAAATGCTTTGTTTTGACGCCGTTGGCATACAAATTTGCTAGTTGGTTGGTTTCACGCTTATCGGTTGACTAATGCTACACACGGTTGTTGATTCTCCCACAAAGCCAGTACTAATTCACAAAGCACATATTTTAGAGACTAACACAACTTACACTTTTCTTAAAAAGCTGATAACCATGAAAAAATCTAATTTTCTTGAAAAAAACTAATCTCTAATTATTATATCATTTTAATAGCTGACAGCCTAAATTAATTTTATTTATGGGTGAGAACCCAAATTAAAATAAAGTTATGGAAAATGTTTGGTAGCTCAAAATTCTGTGGTTCAAATGGCTCAAATCTGTCAAAACGACGTCGTTTTACACTAATTTACACTCAAACGACGTCGTTTTGAGTGATTTAAGCCATTTGAGTCACAAAATTTTGAGTTACCTAACATTGTTGTAAAGTTATTTGGCATTTGGTAACCAGTAGACTGGTAGCTTTCATTATTCCATGGCCAGCTGGACTATGCACACTATCTACATTATTATTATTATTTTCTTCTCTTGACTAAGAACTAACCAACAGAAGAATAATAAGACTGAAAGCAAAGTAGGTCATTAATTTCTCTCATTCTCACCACTTGGAAGCAGCTCAATGGTAAGACATGGAATCTTCGGTTCTTAATTTTTTTTTTAAAAAAATTTCATATTTGATAATATTTTTCTTCAGATTATGGTACATTAACATATTTAATAATTTAGTGAACGTGAGTGTTTTGAAATAAAAGTATAAGATATTTAATGGCCCGATTTTCTTGGAATACTTACGGTATAAAATTTAGGTACTTTTTTGAGAAAAAATATTAGATAATCTCATAATATTGTGAGATATTATTTACGTTTTACTCTTAATCAATGAGAAACCATAATACACACTAAAGTAAGTCATTCTTTAACTTCTTGGAGGGGATCAAAGTCCAATCACTGCAAAAAATTAAGGTTTTAGAGACTAAAATTTAAGGACAAAATTAATTTTTAGGGACCAAATAATTTTGTTGCGAAAAGTGTCACTATTATATTTTTAGCAACAAAAATTAGACATTAGTGCTTAATTATTATTCTTTTGGGACCAAAATTTTTGTCTAAAAAAATAAACCATTTTGAGACCAAATTATTTTGCCCCTAAAAGTCTATTTATTAGTGACATTTTCAAAATTTTGTCGTTAAAAGCTTTATTTCTGACTTTTCGGGATGACCTTTTAGCCACTATTCTCGTGATGATGGAAATTGGTTTCTAAATATCTTTCGTAACAAAATTTTCACTTTTAAAAACCAAAACATTTATGCCTTGTTTGGTTTGATTTTGGGGATAAATTTTTTTTAAAAAATTTAGAGAAAAAGTTTAGAAATTTTTTTAGTTTGTTTGGTTGTATATTTTGGAAATAGTATTGGAGTATGAGAGTTTGGGATGACTTAATATTTTATTGTAGTTGAGTAGATGTGTGTGAGAGAAAAAATAATTGAGAATGAGAAACGAGAGAGAAAAAGTAATTGATTGATGTGTAGGAGATATAAAGTAATTTTGAAATTTTTTTTCCAAAATCACTAAACCAAACAAAATTTTAGAAATCTTTTTTCAAAATTTGTTTCTCAAAACCAAACCAAACAAGACCTTAATCTCTAAAACTCTTATAAAATTTTTCACTGTGATTCGGTTTGGAGTACAAAATAAAAACACCACATAATATTATGATACTACATAATAATATTTTTTTTATAATATTTTTTTTATAATTGTTTTTTCCGGCTACAGATCTTATTTTCAAGTACTTAAAAGTTTCACACGTCAGTGGAGGCTGTTCATCCTTGTTGAACATGTGACCATGAACCCATGACTCTTCTCATCACATCCTACACAATTTCCTTGACACCTTCACTAGATGATGACTTGCTTCACTCAACAATGACCTACATTCTAAAGAGACACACAAACAACAGAGAGAGAGAGAGAGAGAGAGAGAGAGAGAGAGAGAGAGAGAGAGAGAGAGAGAGTGTGTGTGTGTGTGTTAAGGCAATATAAATAGATGGGCAGGAAGGGTGGAATGACACACATTCAGAAAGCAAAGGGGTAAAAGAAAGAAAGAGAGGAGTGGAAGGGGTCTTGTCGCAGGAAAGATGGCACCTGCTTTGTGGCTTTGCCCTTCCCAAAATAAAGGAAACGAAGTAGGTGCCATCTTCTCCTGTGACACGACCCTCCAACTTCTTTGCTATTTACATGCTTCTTTCTCCATTCAATATGATATGAAGGTATATATATATATGATATGATATATTGATAGTAGGATTTTTACATATTTTTTTCATAATTTTCGCCTTCTAGGAGTTATGGTTGCAAGCAGATCCTCTATTCTCAAATCTTTCAGTCCTTGTCTTGTTGAGATTATCATGCATGGCGATTATGATAATCCCAATACATGATAGTTTTGGAATATATGGAGGAGAGAGATTTGACAATAAAAGATCATTCACCATATTTACACCAATATAGTGGATTCATGCATATACACGATCTCTAATTCTTTTATTTTAATAGAAATCAATAATAGAATCAGATACAATCCTTTTAAATGAGTGAGATTCACAAAAATGCTAAACCCAATAAGTGATCTTCTTTAATTATGCGGTAGCTAGAGCACTGAACTGCACTGCACTATTGATATATATATATCATGCATGCATATATTCATATATGTATGCATCCCGTATATATGAATGTACATTGATATACACCTGAATTCATATGCTTTCTATATGAATCGTTATCGTCTCTATTTTCAGCCAGAAGAAGTAGGGGATTCAGCAGTCTAAATGATGGGCACAGTTGCAAAATATTACATGACATTGTTTAAATAAAAATGTTATCATGGCATACATATATGATTATGAAGAGTTTGTTTGGGAAGAGGGTTTTTTTTGACTATTTTAACTTGGGATTAAAAAATGTCGTTTGGGATAGGTTTTTTGACTTTTTAACTTTTATGAAAGAAAAAATGAAATAATTATGGGTTGGATGTAATGTTTTATCTTAAGCCTTGTTTGGCAAGTAGTTGTTTTAGCCTAAAAGTCAAAAAGTCAAAAAGTTATTAAAAAAATCAAAAAGTCTATAATATATACCAAAAAGTCAAAAATTATATTTTCTCTCTACTTTTTACACATCTTTTCATAAAAAGTCAAAAAATCACCACAAATATATTAATTTTTTTTACTTTATATTTTAGCCAAAAAATTACTAAAATGACATGTTTCCAACCGAGACCTTTTCGGCATAAAAAGTATATTTTATTTTTTTATAACTAAAATAGTTTCAAACCCAACCCAACCCTTTCCTTCTTACCAAACGAATGCTAAAGTAGCCCCCCCCCCCCCCCCCCCCCCCCCCCCAAATGTGGCATCTCTGTTTTTTTTTTTTTTTCTTTTTTTTTTAATTATTAAAATGCCATTTCAATATCCTTTTACCATTTTTTTAAAAATTTCATATTTAAAAAATTTCTACTTAATCTAAATTACTCATAATCAAAACCTAATAAAATTATGCATACTAAAAATACTTTACCAATTAATTTTATTATACCTTTTTCACTTTTTTAAATAAAATATTAAAACTATTTCTTATTTTATGTCTAACTTATTTATAATATTAATTATATTGACTTTCTTAAATAATTAGAATCTTTTAATTTTATAATAATTATTTCTAATATCATATAAATTTATATTTATTTAAGTTACATTTTTGTAGCACGAAAGGTTAAAATTATCAAATGAATGTTTTTTTGCGTTGTAATTTAATATAATTTAAAATTATTGTATATATTTATTTAATTTGTATTTTTGTAGTATGAAGGGGTGGGTGTCATGTTGTGTTTAGTCATGTTCATGTCGTATCATCTTGGGTTAGTATCAAAATTACCTCAACACTAATCCGATCCGTTTATTATTCCATATTATCATGTTGTGTTACTTTCAATCTGTATTCAGTTCGTATCATGTCAACATGTCATATCAAAATTTTTTACTATTAACTAAAAATATCAAATGAATGAAAAAAAATTTGAAAATTTATTCGCAAGTTAAATTTAATGAAACTAATCTCTATTAAATATTTGATTTCAACTTAATTTTATTTTCTTAATTTATAAAAATTTTATTTTATTATTATATTTTTTTACTAGATTAACTCAAATAAAAGACAAAAAAATAGATTAAGTTCAATTAAAAGTAAAAATAAAATCTATATTAAACTTAGAATCGTATTTTACATACTTTTTAATAAATTAGATGTAATTATGTAAGAGATTAAAAAATGTCATAATACTCTTTAATAGAAATAATATTAAAATGTGCAACTAGTTCTTCTTTATACTAGTTATCTATATCAATTTCGTATTATACAAATTTGACACGAACTTGACCTATTTAATATTCGTGTTATTGGATTGTATCTTATACGTGTTCGGATCAGGAAATTATCAATCCTAACCCAATAATTTCGTATACGGTTCAAATCGTGTTATCCTGTTGTGTCATAAATTCTCACCCCTAAACGATAGAGTTAAAATTATAAATATACACACACAAAAAATACGTAAAATTATTATATGTATTGATTTAAATAAGATTTTAATAAAACGATATGACTAAAATTTTGTCACTTTTTTGTTAATGACAAACAGATTTGTTAATGACTGATGAAAATTTTTGTCACTTTTTTGTCACTGTATGTGATGTTATGTAAAATAAGCTCATAAAAATAATTTTTTCGAAGTTTAAAAAAAAAAAAAATTTATTATCAACCTAAAATCAAATTCTCATTTGTGTTAATCAAATTTACTGAAAATCATCAATTCCACTTGTATCAAAATATTTGTTTCAAAAAATAAAAAAAAAACAACGAAAAATTCATAATATACAAATAATGACTTAATTATAACTTATGGTGCATTATTTTGGTTATTAATCGAAAAGGTCGTTGTTAATTTCTTATATTTTGGTGATGTCTAAAGTGGTGCATCGTGTCTTTAATTACGCTTTAGGTGGTGTTTGATTATGATCTATTATAATATTTTTATATAATAATATTTAAGTATTTTATTACACGAAAAGTGCTTAAGATGAGTTGACTCAAATGTAGGATTTATGCTTATATCAATAAGATCACAAGAGTTATTCACATTAATGCATAAAAAATTATAAATTCAAATAATAAACAGTGTTCTCAGAGGAAATTAGATGCAAAATCTCTATAATCTTAATAATTTCAGTTTTCAAAGGGGACATCAATAGGATAGGCACAAAAATAAAAAAAATTAATTTGATCCATGCGATGCATATAATTAAGCACATTTTGTCTTATATATTTATTTGTATATTGAGAAAAAAAAATCAAATATCATAATAATTAAATTAAATATCAACTATATATAAAATTAAAAAAAATCTGACAACGACAAAATTAAATACACGATGAAAAATGTATAGAAAATAAGAATTTCTTAAATAGAGTCCATATAAAATTGGTTAGTATTATAATTGAAATTAAATTTGTGTAGAATTTTATATATAAATGAAAAAAACAGATGTGGTTTTTTTTTTTTTTTTTAAAAAAAAAAACCTTTAAAATATGTTACCGAAGCAAGAAAAAATATTACTTTTAATAATATATATATGATTTGAATATGCACAAAATTATATTCTCCCATACTATTCTTAAAACGATCCAATTTAGATTTGTACAACTCCTTTTAACATTGAAACCTTTCTGGTCCATTAATATGTTGTGGTTAGTATCTCTGAGTTTTTTAAACCAATAAAAGGCTCTGATAAAAAAATAAATAATAAACATTATATATACAAATTCTCGTACAGGATTGTATAAAAAAAAAATTCTTTTAAATTATATATATAAAAAGAAAATAAAATGTTAGGCCCGAGAAAGAAGTTTAAAATAAAAAGAAAGAACCAGAAAAAGAAAAATCAATTAAAGAACTTTACTCCCGCATTTATCATCGTCCTCTCACAATAATGGATCGACACCCCGTTATAAGGTGTTAATAAATACGCTGCAAAAGGTTAAGAATAATGCTATATGCATTAATTGATATACTAATTAATGTGTCCTGTTTGTGTTAGGATCCACTGGTTGCTGTTGTGTGTGGTAGTGCTATGTGGGTAGGCTTGTGCTACTGGTCTTAGTTCTGATTCTGTCTGGTGTGAGTATGCTTGGCTGTTTATGTTTTGGAGTATGGGATGGAGAATACACCTGAGTATCTGCAGTGGCTGGTGGTCTATAGTGATGCAGTGGGTGTTATTTTGGTCTGGGGGGCTCTTGTTTTGGGTGTTTTTTCGGTTGGTTGCTCACCAACCTAGGTGGCGCGAGCAAATGATAGGATGAGCTCCTTTGTGCCAACCTGGTTGGGATGATTGAGCTCATTGTGATGCTTTGCGCTCGCCTTTCTTTATTGATGTATTTTATCTTGTACTAGTACTATAATTTCATCAATAAAGTTCCTTTGTTTTGCCGATCAAAAAAAAAAAAAATAATGTATAAATGAATAATTTTAAAAATTTTGGATTAATTTACATGATTGAACAAGAGAAAAAATTGAATGAAACAGTTATATCACATTATTTTGGTGATACGGCATAAGAAATCAATCATGACCTCTTTTGTATGTGTATTTAGGTCCACTATGTATATATTACATGGTGGGGTTTACTTTTCCTTAGGGATGGCAATTTGAAATCGGCCCGACGGGGATCCCCGACCCCGACCCCGATTTAAGCGGGTTTTCCCCGAAAAATACCCCCCGCGGGGACGGGGATGGTATTTAAAAACTTAATCCCCGAACAGATTCGGGCCGGGGACGGGGATCAGTGTTCAAGCCCCGGCCCGGCCCCGTCCCCGGCCCCGTTCCCCGGCCCGATTTTTCCCCGAAATGAAATTACCAATTTACCCTTAGATATATATATACACACACACGGACCACGGCGACCTAACCAAACCAAACCCTCATCTTCTCCTCCAGTTCTCTCTCTCTCTCTCTTCCCTCTACTCTCTCTCGATGTCGATCATCCATCGCCACAGCCTTCCGATCTTCCATCGCCACAGCCACAGCCTTCCGATCGTCCATCGCCAGAGTCTCTCTCTCACTCTTCCATCGCTGTCCACCGCCGCTTGATCTCCTCCGTCGTCATTGCCGATCTCCACCGTGAGATGCCGTCGTCCTCTCTCTCTCCGTCGAGTCACCGTGAGATGCCGTCGTCCTCTCCTCTCCGTCGTCACTGTCCACCACCGCTTGACCTCTCATCTCCGTCGTCGCTGTCACAGAGACATCTCAGATCTGTGAGATCTGTGTTGATCTCCTCCACCGATCACTGCCGATCTGCGAGATCTGTGTATGTATAATGTATGTGTGGGTCTGTGTGTGTGTGAATGTATATATATATATTTTTTATCTCTGTGTGTGTTGAATGTATAGATGAGTGATCTGTGAATGTATACTTCTTTGCACTATTTTTTTTTTTTTTTATCGGATCATTCTTTGCACTATTGATGTATGATTTGCATTCCATAGCAATAGCCAACAAATTAACCATATCTGTGAGACCTCTGTGTTTGATTTTTGATTATGTTGAAAGAAGTTATTGATGGTGATGAATGTTGAAACATATTTGGATCGGGGGAGTTTCGGGGTCGGGGAAACCCGATCCCCGTTGGGGGCGGGGATGGGGACAGTCTTAGGCTCCCCGTCGGGGATCGGGGCCGGGGCCGGGGACATTTTCGCCATCGGGGATCGGGGACGGGGAGGGCGATCCCCGGCCCCGCCCCGCCCCGTTGCCATTCCTACTTTTCCTATGTAGTGTATTATTATATGGTGAAATCTCCTCTCAACAATGATATGACATCATCATTGTATTGAAATTTTACTCATTGATGAATAAGTTTACAAAAACATAATCAATTATAAAATTAATCACATAAAATAATCTTAACCATATATATTAGATGGTGGAATCTATCATAAAATATAGGATTAATTGGTGAAATGTAATCTATTGGGTCATATGTTATTTGGTCCAAAATTTAGTTTTGTTTTGTGACAAGGACACGTGCTAAAATTCACCAGAAAAAGTTGTCAGTGCTAGAAAATTAGTCGAAAAAGCCATCGAAGAAGTTGTCAACAGTGGCTGATAGCAATGAGGTAGACAGATAGGTGACATTGAATAAATAGGTGAATATAGGTGACATTTAGATAGACAGTTGGATAGATAAGTGACACGTGTAAAAATATGTGTAAAAATATGTGACATTTGGACAACTAAGTTATATTTCAACAGATAGATAGATATGTTAGCTTTTAGACAAATAAATGTTCTCTTGAACAGATCATGTCTTTTTGGCCCAATAATTTCAGAGATAGGCCTCTGCCTTGAGTGCCTTAAAATATACAAGTTCACGACAATTATCTTATGTGATTAATTTTATTATTAATTCTGTCTCCATGGTCTTATCTTAGAAAAAGTGGATTTTTTATTTATTTTTATTTTTTTTAAATATAGAACGTGGATTGTGTTGGTCAGCTGTTGGCTGCTGGACTTTGATATATATGGGCTTGACAAAGTCTACGTCCTCGTCTTTTACTCCAATATGGTTTAATTTAGAACAAATCTAAAGCAAGAGTGCATTCCAAGAACACCAAACTCCTTAAGTCATGTTTATTTGGGGTATATTGTTTTCACATTGGATTAATAATTTAATAAAATATATAATTTTATATTTAATTAAAAAAATTTGAGTTTCAGCTAATAGTTCTTATCCTTTGTGAGACTACTGAATTTCAGAATGGGTTGGGATACAAAATAGAGAATTAAGAAAACAAATTTAGCTAAGTTACAAAACTCACAAAATTTTGTCAATTTCTTCTCATAATCCTACACCAAACCAAACATGACACAATTCAAAAAGATTTATATTAACAATACTTAGAATGTTAATCTCCTCTAATTTTGTCTAGGCAAACAAGCACGGCCAATAAACTCCATAATTTGAGCTTCAAAATCTCTTTTTCCCTCTTCCCTATCCCTAAAAAAACAAAAAATATATATAATATAAATATATATGTTACCAAAAAAAAAAAAAAAAAAAAACACTATAATATATAAGGGTCTTAGAGATCAAATGTTTTTGTCTCCAAAATAAAATTTTGTTACAAAAGACATTTAGGGACCAATGTCCATCGTCACAAGGATAGTCGCTAAAAGGTCGTCTCGAAAAGTTAAAAATAAGGCTTTTAAGAACAAAATTTTAAAAATATCACTAATAAATAGACTTTTAGGGACAAAATAATTTGGTCTTAAAATGGTTTATTTTTTTAGACAAAAAATTTGGTTCCAAAAAGATAATAATTTATTACTAATGAACAATTTATGATGCTAAAAATATAATAATGACACTTTTCGCAATAAAAATATTTAGTATCAAAAAAAATAATGTTATCTCTAAATTTTGATTTCTAAAACTTTAATTTTTTTTGTAGTGACAAAAACAAAAACAAATAACATCATTACATGGTAATAACCATTTAGTGAATCAACTAAATGCCAAAGTAGTAATTGATCTAAAAAAATATATTATTTTAATTCCTACCTCAAGAGGGTAGAAGTTACATAACAATTTCTAGAGAGTGTCATATCAACAAGAATAATTGTGAATCCTAACATTTTTACTAAAAATCTAATTAAAAGTGTAAAAGATTAAAATTGATTGGGTATCAAAAAGTAATGATATTTAAATATTTCATAATGTTTAGACATAAATATTTTTAATAAAATTTTCAATACAAGTAGCATTGTTCTATAAATAACGTGAATAATTTTCCAATGGGAAAACAAAATTATGAACTTGTGGGAGTTTAAAATATTGCCTTGTTGAAGAGCACTTGTTATTAGCCTTCGAGAACCAAACTAGAGACTCCACTTTTTAATTATATGGGACCACTTAAACATGAAAAAGGTAATTGCACAGAAATTTCTGAGATAATTCTAGGCATTGGTAAGAATGTTCATAGTACTTGGGCCCAATTAGTGGTTCATTATTGCAAATTAAAGGAATATTTTCCAAGTTTGGCTTTTTGACAATTTTGTACTTTATTGAAAATTTATGAAAATAATACCCATCTAGTTTAGGGAAGGACAAAAAAAAAAAAAAAAACAAAAAACCAAAAAAAACAAAACCCAATAAGCTAGCTACACTAGGGCAATAAAAAAATAAAGCTAGAGTTCCCATATTTCCTTTTGGTTTATCCATGGGGTCATAAAACCTTAGACAAATAAAAGCCAACCATGTTAATTGGTTTATGCATGGGCACACAAAATCTTAAATAAATTATATTCATCACGTTAGTCTGAACAGTGACAAAATATATATAAATGAATCATTATAGCAACTACTTTTTTAAAAGAAAATTAAATGAATGTGTAAGTATATTTAAGCATTTCTAATTTTTTGACTTGACCAAAAATCATGTTTGATCAAAAGAATGAAGAAATTGTTAAGAAGGAACATGATTCATGAGAGTAAGTTCAAGGAAATGTAGTCCTATGTCTCATTCTCCCAAAAACTACCCTGGTCTTCTCATTAATTCCCCGTCCAATCAACTTCAAACTGGTTTTGCAATGTAAATAGGCATGCTCTTGAGTCTAGTTTTAACATGGATTCCCAAGTCTAATTTCATTTTTTTTTCTTCAGTGTATATACATATACCAATGGTGAGGGTAAATATGATACATTTGTAATTTCACATTTAAACGTTTGGACAGTTTGTAAATAAGAAAAATGGATTACAATTGTAAACTATTTAGCAGTTATTCTATTATAACCATTTGGCAGTTATTTTATGGACATTGTTGAAAAGAAAAAGAAAAAAAAAAGTGTTACAAAACTTCAAACAAACCTTTGAATTGTATGTTTTATATAATAAAATATATGTATCTATATGGAGAGAGAGAGAGAGAGATGTTTTTAAGTTTTTGGCACTACAAATGCATGGGTAGTGTACATTGTTTGGAAGGCAAGGGTAACAAGAAACAAAGGAGTTGGGGGAGTCACGTCGCAGGAGAGATGACACTTGTTGTAGTTGCACAATCTATGCGCAACAAGAGTCATTCTCTTGCAACGTGATATCCTCCAACTTCTATTCTTAATTTCTTCTTGTCCTTCTTCTTATGTAATTATTAAGGCTTTCTCTTTTTTTTTTTTTTTTTTTTTGATTGGCAAAAAAAAAAAAAAACTTCATTGATGTAGAAATTTTGTACAAACAAAGATGATACATCAATGAAAAGCAATGAGTAAAAACCTTAGTCAAGTCTCATAAATATATCCTTAAGCGTTTCTCTTAATTTCTTGGGCATGTTTGATGCTGCAGATGATTGGACTTGTTCTATGGTGCCAACCTAGTTGGGATCATTTTACTTAGCTATGATGCTTGTGCATCCATCTTTTTCATTGATATATGATGTAATTCATTATTCATCAATAAAATTTTCTGTGTTGCTGATCAAAAAAATAGGTAACATACCAAGTTTTTATAATTATTATTGCATTTATATTTATTATCTTATTATGTTTCTATTCAAAGAGGCATGATTGTTCCTTTTCCATACTAGATTTCATATATTAGTTGCTTTACCATTTCACAGCACAGTTGTCATAGGGAAAAAGTGGAGTTTGATTTGAATTGTATGTATGTTCATATTAGGGCTGGTTTTTAACACCTTAACTTTGTCAAAAGACATTCTTGTTTCAGGCATAAGCAGTGAAGTTATGAGATTTGACACATTCTTAGAACTTTGATAATGTTGATCAAACTAGAGGAGAAGCCAATAGAACTCTCTTTCTACTGTACAAAACCATAATCTTCAGGGACCAAGACATGGAGAAAGATTTGAATTTTACTAAAGATCTACAATTTTGATAGGGTGAGGAGAAAGAATGTACTAAAAATTACGATAATTTTTAACTGCACAAGGCTGGTTCTAGCCATTAGGGAAACTATTCATATTGTGGAATTAACATATATATTGATGAAGCAAAATTCCCTTGATTTTTAAAAAGAAAAATGATGGATTTGTGTAGTGCCGGCCAAAGCTCCTTCAACATTCCATTTTTTGCAATAATCTCTAAGTAATTCATGAGTAAAGAGAGGAAGAGAGAGGGAACCCATGGAGAATTAGGGTTAGAATGAGCCGCAACCTTTTCCCCTTTTAGTTGTTTTTTATAATTGATTTTTCACATGGTGTGTCACATGGGCCTACTCCTGACTTACTGACATTTTGATAAACCTGATTGGTAAGTCGGTCTATTCTTACTCATATCTAGCTTGATCAGATTATCTTATGAGGATCCGTATCTCTTAGATAATTGAATATATATATATATTTTCTTTTTTGAACGGCAAACAAGAATCTGAAATTGAATATATATACCCATTATTAATATATATACCCATTATTAATTCAAGAATCTGAAATTTGGCCCACCACATCATGTTTTGCAAGAGAAAGAAGAAAGAGTAAGCCGACATCCTAGACTGAGCTCCACAAGTATTTGATCTTTCAGTCTCCCATGATAACCATTTGCATGAACTAAAATATGACCAAATATTTGATTGACTTGAAGTTAAGGTCTAAAAAATTACATAGTGTTATATGGCGGTGTTTGGGAAGGAAGATGTGAGGCTATTTTAGCCTCATTCAAATAAATAGCCAAAAAGCCCAACTGTAGCTGAGTTTTTTTTATTTTTTTATTTTCATTAGAAATTGACGCAAACAATTTGGCAGAAGTGTAAGGGCAGATTTGAAATTACCATTTTACCCTTTTAATTTTTAACTAACCCACCAATTTAGCATTCCAACACATAGGGGCAATTTAGTAATTTCATACCCCCAACAAATCAATTATCATGTCCTTGCTGTTTCTTCATCACGTCAGACACACCTTTTTTGGAATAATTTAATTATTTTTTATCTCAATATTATTTCAAACACATTTTTCAATACAACAATCAAACAAAAAATTCAATCTATCTTCCAAAATACAAAAACTAAAATAGCCTACTAAAATAGCCAAAAAGCTAAAAAGCCTCTAAAATAGTCATTTCCCAAACACCCACTATATATAACATGAGACTCCTACTAATTTAGGTCTGTAAAGGGCATAAATTAATAGTATATATACCACTCAAACATCCTGATTGTTGCAAGGGATACCTTACCTGCAGAGACTTTTTTTTTTAGCCAGTTGGTTTCAACTACATGTATATTACCAGTCACAATCTAGTTCTTCAATATTTCATAACTTTAGTTTTGCCAACTTTATAGTAAGGTATTTTCCGAAATATTCACAAGATTTAAAGGAAAAGAGAGCTAGCTTTATTAAAACATTGCAAGCAATTTTGATGCTTTGAAAGACTACCTTTGTTTCTCATTCAAAGACTAAACATTACAAAAAATTAAGGTTTTAGAAACCAAAATTTAGGGACAAAATTGTTTTTTAGGGACCAAATATTTTTGTTGCGAAAAATGTCGTTATTATATTTTTAGTAACAAAAATTATACATTAGTGATGAATTATTATCTTTTTGGAACCAAATTTGTTGTCTCAAAAAATAAATCATTTTGAGACCAAATTATTTTGTCCTTAAAAGTCTATTTATTAGTGACATTTTCAAAATTTTGTCGCTAAAAGCCTTGTTTTGGACTTTTCGGGACGACCTTTTAGCGACTATCCTCATGACGATAGAAATTGGTCCCTAAATGTCTTTTGCAACAAAATTTTCACTTTTAGAAACCAAAACATTTGGTCTCTAAAACTCTTATTTGTTATAGTGATGAATTCAATCCTTGATAGATTTTGTTGAGGATATGTAAATAATAAAGTTATTTTTCTCTTTAACAACTTAAATTTTTAGATGAGTTGGTAATTAATGATTTAATATGGTATCAGAACAAGTAATAGATCTTGTGTTCAAGATATAAATCGCCAATCTTTTTAACATTTTAACCTTTCAATGAATTGGTAGATAACAATTAACCAGATAATTTATTTTCTCTCAATTTATCAATAGCAACAAGTATGATAATTTGAAAGATAAATAATTATCAAACACGTAAGCAAGTAGAAAAAGGGTTCACTTTTCATCCTTCATCACTCCACTTTAGTTTGATTTTTTTGGCATTAGGAGAATCAAAATCAACTTGACACAATTTTACATATATTGGTACAGTTTAATTGATCAAGTAATATCCCTTCCTTACAAACCCCAAAGACATAAGAACAAAAGTAGCTTTAAAAACATTTATGGGCCTACCACTATGACTAAAAAAGCATCTAGAATTTGTTTAGAGCCCTGTGAAGAGGAACTGTATATCACCTCTTCCTTTTTCCATATGCATTGATTGCTTTTGGGAAGAAGATTATTATTTCCCCGCTTTTGGAAAGAAGATTATCATTTCCCCCTTCTCTTTCTCTCTCTCTGTCTCCACACACACACACACACACACACACACACACACACTATATGTGTGTATTAGAAAGATTGGGTTAACTAACCAAGGCGATGATCCATGAGAAAGGAGAGGGGATCAGTGACTCCTGTCATAGGGGAAATGGCATCCAGTCCAATATTATTGCAGTTGATGCCATTTCTCTTCAACAGGAATCAGTTCAACCTCTACTATATAGACAATATTATTGTGTGATTTGCTTATTTAAACTCTCTCTCTCTCACAACTACATGTGCATGCATTAGAAAGATTGAGAAAACAAATCAAGGTGAGGATCCATGAGAAATGAGAGGGGATCAGTGGCCCCTATCACAGTAGAAATAGCATCCAGTGCAATACTGTTGCAGTCGATGCCATTTCTCTCGGACAATGCCATTGATATGAAGAAAGGGGGCTTACATGCAGATAACAACTAATAAAGAGAGAACAATTTTCCACCAATCAAGCTGCACTAACTGTTAAGAAAGACACTAAGGCCTTATTTAGCAACCTTCAGTTTTAGTCAAAAAGTCACTATAAATTGCCACATCACTCTCTCTAATTTTCTGCATATCTTTTTGTAAAAAATCAAAAAATTATTAAAATAATATATTCCCTAATAAGGCTTAAATAAGTTTTCTTTCTTTTGCATGTAACATCTGCAACAATTATATTGTAAGGGTTGAAGTCCTTTTCCTTATTCTTATTTTCTCCATGTAATCCTTATTTCGAGTTAATAAAATCTTTGGAAAATTTATATTGTTCATCTAGCATATTTATATTACATCAAAGGTTTAAACAAATCACATCTTATGAATCAATAACTAGAAGCTGTGGCAGTGGTTAGTGTGCCCTGCAGGAGGATCAGAGGTTTGGCTGATTTGTGCTGTTATATGATTGCTGGTTTGGCTGCTAATGTGTCCTTTGAAATTATACTTGCTGGTGTTATGGTTTAGTTTTTTAACCTTTAGTGTGTTTTGTATTGAGGACTGTTGTTTGTTGCATACTTCTTGTTTTTTGCTTTGTTCTCTCATTTTGTTGATTTTTCACCAACTCCTTTGGCTTGAGCTAGCATATAATTGGTGTTTTTCTAAGTGCCAACCAAGTTGAGATTAGAAATATATACTATGATACTTTTTTTTCTCTCGTCTCCCCTTTATTGATGTATACCTATATGCAACGTATGTTTGTTGTCATCAATGAAGTTTACCTTTTTTGCTTATTAAAAAAAAAAAAACTAGCTAGCTAGATGTTTATGGTCAATGGACATAGAAATACATTGGATCTAATTTACTGTACAATTAATCTTCATTAATATGTGTGGTTTTCTTTTATTTAGTTACTGTACAAAAAGAAAGATTTATTGATGAAAATATAATGTACAGCGTAAACAATGAGGCAAACATCAATAACATATGTTAGTTTGTTCCTCCTTTACTGATGCTTGTCTTGTATTCTTTGTACTTGATTTCATCAATAAAGTTTATTTTTTACTGATTAAAAAAAAAATTATCAGTTAATCTCAGGTTTTAATTCGATTGTGTGGCCTGAATTTGTGTATGTGAACGGTATGTCCTAGATATCAAAATGCTTATACTATGTATGTTGCACTACATTAACTATGATTCAAATTGTGCAAATATATATATAACTCTCAAGAAAAGCAAAATCTGTTGAATCATCATTCCCTCGTAATGTTGATTATGTCATTTAGTTCACTAAGAAAAAATTGTAGACATTGTATTAGAGATGGAATCCTTATTCATCATTGTAAATGAATAATCATTTCATAAGATGACTAACAAATCATTCCATTTTATGAACTTATACATTCAACATTTTTAAGAAGCAATGATCAGTTTTATCAGACACAACCACACAACTTGCTTTCTAACACACTTTCCTTGTTAATTCATTTTCTACAAGTTAAAATTTTCAAAAGAAGGATTCAATGTTGTACACCAATAACAGTCGGTTCCATCCCAACTAAGCGCGCGGTCAAACCATTACAAAACTTCCTTCCAATTTCCTATGAAATGCAGTGTGTGTGTATATATATATATATATATGAGGATTTAGCGCAACAAATAAATAAAGACGAATTACACTAACAGTCACTATAGTTTGGGACTTGTGTCACTTTAGTCCCTGACTTTTCAATTGTGACACATTTGACTTCGAATTTTGAATCTTGTTCCAAATAAGGACATTGAAGATACCATTACTTAATTTCAAGGGCAAAATTGTCAATTTAATAAAATATAAACTAATTTGACAAAGATAATGTCAAAAAAATATTTTTGAATTTTTAAAAATTATTTTTACCCACTAAAGATAAAATTATTTAAAATTGATAAATCTTTAGATATTTATTTATTTTACCAAATTAATTTTTATTATGTGTTTGGATAATGATCATGTAATGGGTGATTGTTTTTATTTTCATTAAATTAGTTTCTATTTTTCTAAAAGTTAAATATGGCGACAACTTTGATATCATTATTAAACCAATCCATTAAATCAAAAAATCCAAAACTAAAAACATTTCATATATTAAATATATCAATTACTCATTAAAATCCTAACAATCATCCATTACATGATCATCATCCAAACACATAATAAAAATTAATTTTGTAAAATAAATAAATAAATGTCTAAAAGATTTATTAGTTTTACATAATTTTATCTTGGGGAATTTATCAGAAAGTCCCATATAGCAAAATTATATTCCATTTGGTCCCATGAATATTTTGTTTGATTAGGCAGTCCATGATAGTAGAGACATCTTACTAATAACTCCTTTTTTGAATTACATTGTTATATGGGACACAAATATACCCTCACATCAATTATGGGACCCACGCACTTCTCACCCATTTCTTCCCTGCAGGAGTGGATTATGGTTTTGATTTCTCAAGGTCAGACGGAGGCGAGGAGAACTACAATTTTGGCTTGAATGATTTGGGTTTTTCTGATTTGGATTTTAATTTGGATCTTTAAGGATTGTGCTGGTATTGCAAATCTGCAACCTGAAAGATGATAATCGGTGGATCTGAGGGATTATTTATACAAATTTTCCAAATCATTTCTGCGGGACTCGTTCGCGAAGGTTCTCCACTCGGAGGTCTCATCGATCGAGTGCGAACAGTGAACGTGAATTTCAATCCCAGAAACGTGAACTTTATTTGGGATGAAGGAAAGGAAAATCCAAGAAGAGAGATCGATCGGGATTGGAGCTGCGATTCTGCCAGCGGCCGAGGGAAGAGGAGAGAAAGTCAGAGGTGACGCCGTTGGGCTTGGAGATGACGGTGGAGAGGCCGCCGTCGGTGAGGAGGGGGTTGGTGGGGCCGCCAACTCGGACCGGGTCGTTGTCGCGGGACTCGTTCGCGAAGGTTCTCCACTTGGAGGTCTCATCGATCGAGTGCGAACAGTGAACGTGAATGTCAATTCGGCAGATCGGTGTACCACGTCGATGATCTTCAATCCGGCAGATCGGTGTACCACGTCGATGATCTTCAACCCTGCAGATCGGTGTACCACGTCCACGATCATCAATCCAGCAGGTCATCATTTAGAAACTTCGATTGGATCCACAAAATAGGAATCGATCAAATGGGTTCTTAATTTGGGTTGTGTTATATCGTTTGTGGAGAAGAAAGATGTGAGAGATTGTTGTTGAAAATCACAAGTTTTGGAGTTGAGGGCAGTGAGAGTGAAGAGTCTGTGAGGAATTTAAGAGGGAGAGAGAAAGAGAGAGACAACACACTGTGTGTATGCAGAGAGTCTCACACACCTGATGACCTGAAGCTTCGTTGCCGACCAGACGGTTGGCAGAGAGAGATTTGACAGAAAATTCCAAGGGAGTTTTGGTTAGTAAAAAGAAAGAGAGAAGAGAGGGATTTTAAGAAAGAGAGACAATTTGGATGATGGGGTTGTATCGTAAGATTCCAACCCAAACAGCACATATATTCATTTGATGTTCACAGATCTGGTTCTCAATCTCACCGATTCCACCGATTCTCGTCCCAGCGATTCCACCGTTCTTCAGCAAATCCCACCGATTCCCGTCCCAGATTAGCTACCCAACTCCTTCGTCTCTCTCTCTTCCGTCCCAGATTAGCTACCCAGCCGACGTGGTACACCGAATTGGAAGATTGTATAGTAATTTATGGATATCCATTTTCATAGTAAGGTTCACACAGAAAAATGGCAATCATAGATTTTTTGCAAATTCAAACACAAAACATGACCGTGTTCTACGTCGTCTATGAACGATTTCCACACCACGGCTTCAAATCATTCACAGCACTCCATCAGATCTGTGAATCTGCGTGAACCCAACCATTGGTAAGGTTCACATTGAAAACGTCACAAATGTCAATTGGAAAACAAAAGGTCAATCTGTGGGAAAGAAGAAACGTGACACAACCCACGTCACAGAAAAAGAGTACTATTACCTTTTTTTGGAACGTGAATCTCACACACCCCTTCCCATAAATACATGCAACTCAAATTAACACTTTAATGGCAAAATAGTAAACAAACAACCCAAAGGACTAAACGGTTTGAAAGAAAACAATTAGGACCACATGATCTACAAGATGAGAAAATGGGATTTACTGGTCAATTCCCCTTTTATCTTTGGTAGGTAGAAATAATTTTTAAAAATTAAAAAATATTTTTTTGACATTTATTTTGTCAAATTAGTGTATATTTTATCAAATTAACAATTTTGCTCTTAAAATTAAATAATGGTATCTTTGACTGCTCTTTTTTGAAGTAAGATTCAAAATTCAAGATTAAATATGTTACAATTAAAAAGTCAAATACCAAAATAACACAAACTTTAAACTATAAGACTGTTAATGTAATTCGCCTAATAAATAAAAACCTAATTTTGGAATCTACCCAAATCTTAAATCGCAAAGGAAGTCCCTCGTTCAACTCTCACAAAACGTAAACCAATACGCGTGATTTATGAATGACTCCAGAGTTTAGACCGCCCTTTGACAAACTTCTTCTTTGAGAAATTCTATTTCTACCCACTTAATTACCTCAATGTACGTCTTTTCTCAATATACACGTTTATTAATTTAATTATTAATTAATTTTTTCAATCAATACATTAAAAGTTATAATTATACATTTCACTTATAATCATGGTACATACACCCTCCTTTTCACACTTTTTTGTTTTGTTTTTATTTTTTATTTTTTATGTTTTTTGGTTTGGAGATTTCGGTACTAATTTTTTGAAATTACACATTTAATTCAAAACTTAACTTCTGAATAAAAGTGATTAGTTCGAAAATTTTGTTCCAAAAAAATAAAATAAAAAACTTTCGGTAGTTGATGTCCGAATATAATGAAATAATTCAGTACTGGTTGTCCGACTGAAAACCGTGAAAGGAAAAAAAAAACAAATCTTTTGCACGAAAAAATTAACATTTTCATCACAAATAGAGTATAAATTTAGAGATTAAAACAATATAAGAGTTGTTATGAGAGTGTTGATTTGCAAGTAATAAAGGAGTATGGAGTGCGTACCAAGCAAAGTAACAACAATGAAAAAATTAGGATTTCATTTTTTTTACTCAAAAGGTGTAAATTGAGATTTTTTTTTTGTTTTTAAAAGAGGTGTACAGAGAATATTTTTCTATAATATTATGGGTACTAGTGGATGTCAATTATGGTCATTTTAATTTAAGATATAGTTACCATTAAAATAATATTTCATTAAGTAGGTATACTGAGATAATTAGGTGTGTGAAAATAGAATTTCCCTTCATCTTTTTGTTTTGTTTTTTTTTTAATTATTGGAACTCATTATTTTTTTTTTTTCCTTCCTTTTGTAACCTTTCATAAAATCTTATCCTGGATGATATAGTGAACTAATTGGAGTTCTCCGTCACTTAAAAAAAAAATATTTCTGAACATACTCTTGACCTAATCTAATTATTGACCTTAATTATAAAAATAAATAAATAAATAAAAATTGGTTGTACTATGGTTCCTTGATTATCATTGTAACTGGTTGTAAGGATGTAAGTTACAGTAGTAGGAGAATTTGCACTCTTTAAATCTCTCTCAATACATCTTTTTGTCTTATACTTTTAAATTTTATATTTTGAATGAAATTTTTTCCGTTGCCGATAAAAAAATAAAAGTAAATCACGTCAAATTTGGATCAAGTTTTTTTAATCTTTTTTTTTTCTTCTCATTTGGGATGATTTCATGTAGGATAACATATTTTTTTGATCGGCAAAGAAAAACTTTATTGATGAAAGTATGCAAAAAGGATACAGGACATCAATAAAGTGGAGCTTGGAGTTAACTGAAGCTCCAAGCGCCAGTTGGTGAGAAACCAACAGCAACACAAAAAGAAACAAAAAAAGCCTACACAGAAGAGATAAGCACCAATCTGCAACTGGAGACAGATAAGAAGCAGACTACAACAGGAGACAGATAAGCACCAATCTACACTATTGGTAAAACACCAAATGAGGGAACCATCCTGTTCAGAAAGAGAATCACCATCTGGGCTTGAAGTTCTATTCCACACTACCACTGTTGAGAAACTATACCAATCCCCACACAGATTCAGAGCAAAAAATGCAGCACTCAGATTGAGACTAATTCACTGTTCTGATAAATCTGGACAGCAACTTCACAGCAACAACCTATGCATAGCAACCAACAAACCTAGAGATACAGAACCCAAGCTGATGAACTTCCAACCTGCAGCCTAATGTGATGAACCAGCCATATCTCTATCCCCTCAGACCTCCTGATAACCCAAGAGTGGCCCCAGCAACTACCATACCTCTGTTCTGCCTGAGCCGATTGCTAAGAAGACTTCACACAAGCAACCTAATTTGGTATAGGTTTGAAACTAAGTCATGGACTGAATAATCAACCTTGAATGACCACTTCACCCACAGAGCAATCTGCAGTTTCATCCATTCATATAATCTTTCAAAATCTGGAGTTTCTCCCTTAAATATACACTCGTTTCTTGTCTTCCAAACTGACCACAGCACTAATGCTGGGACTGCCTGCCATGCTCTATCTGCCCAAGACTTTGCTATACCCCCTGACCACCAATGGAGTAGTACCTCAACTGAACCAGGGATGACCAGATTCTGATCCCACCAGCTAGCCATGGCTGCCCAGCACTTCCAAACCAGAGGACAAACAGCAACACATGCTCCATAGACTCCTCCGCAGATTGACAAAATACACGCTGGATCTGAGCATTGTGAGGTAGAACCCCTATCCTTTGGAGGAAGGAAGATGTCTTAATTCGACCTCTCCAAGCAAGCCAGCAGATAAACTGCATCTTTGGAGGAGCCAAACTTGCCCAGACCCCAGCTGGCACCTTCAAACCAGGGCCTTTGTTTACCACCCACCAACTCCACAGAGATGAAACAGAGAACTGCCCAGACTTTGAAATAAGCCAAGAGCAAAAGTCTTCAACTTCCTCTCTGAGCCTAGGGGATGATTCCAATGCTGCATACAATCTTTGCAGCTCCTCTTCCTCCCATGCCAGTACCCTTATTCTAAATTGAAGCTGCCACACCCCAAAGGCTCTTCTTGGCACTAATTTGCTGCAAGGATTCTTCCTTCTCAGTGGATAGACTAAATAATCTGGGGAACTCCTTATTCAGACCTCTCCCATTCATCCAAGTGTCTAACCAAAATTGGATCCTCCTCCCATTCCCCACTGCTAGCCTTAAATTCTGTTTATAAAACTCACCCAAAGACTGATTAAGTGAACAAAGCTGCACTATATCCTTCCATACGGTAGACGCCCCATCTATGTTATGCAAAGTTGGTAACCAACCCCCACCAAAACGACCATACCTTGAGCAAACAACTGATTTCCACAAAGCTTTATCCTCTGCACCGAATCTCCACCACCATTTTAACAACATACAATCATTCACCTCACCCAAATCTCTCACACCCAAACCCCCTTGATTTTTATTCTTAGTAACCTCCCCCCAATTAACCAAGTGAACACTCCTCCCAGCTTTAGATCCACCCCACAAGAAATTGGCTTGGATTTTCACTAAAGCCTTAACAACCCCTTTAGGCATCTTGAACAAAGATAGAAAGTACATAGGCAGGTTAGATAGGACTGATTTTATTAATGTCAAATGCCCGGCAAAAGATAGGAGTTTCCTCTTCCAAGAAGACAGCCTCTTACTCACCTTATCCAGAATTGGGTTCCAAGTACTCTTTCTCCTCGGGTTGGCCCCAAGAGGCAATCCTAAAAAGTTAAAAGGTAATTTCTTCGATAGACAATTCAATCTTTGGGCTAAACCCTCAATTTCATCATCTTGGAAGCCCACTCCACATACAGCACTCTTGTGGTAATTTATTTTTAATCCCGACATCACTTCAAAACACCTCAACACCCTTTTGATATTTATCACCTCCTCCTGACCTCCTTCACAAAACACTATGGTGTCATCTGCGAACTGGAGATGAGAGATGCGCAAATCATTACTACCAACTGAGGCTCCTCTGAACAAACCTTTCTCCATTGCCCTTGCTAATAATAGGTTAAGAGCTTCCGCTGCGATTATGAACAGAAAAGGAGAGATGGGGTCACCCTGCCTTAGCCCCTTTTGTGGCTGGAATTCCTCTATAGGTGAGCCATTAACCAACACGGAAACCCTGGCTGAAGAAATGCAATTTCTCATCCAATCTAACCACTTCTCACCGAAACCCAAATTATTCATCATCGACCACAGAAATTCCCAATTAAGTGAGTCATAAGCTTTTTCAAAATCCAATTTTAGAATTATGCTTCTCTTTTTAGATTTATTCTATGCATCTACAACTTTATTTGCTATGAGCACACCATCCAGAATTTGCCTACCGCTCACAAAAGCAGATTGAACCTCATTGATCACAGAAGGTAACACTCTCCTAAGCCTCCTTGAGAGCAGTTTAGCTAAAATTTTATAAACAGAGCTCACCAAGCTGATAGGTCTATAATCCCCCAAGCCTATGGGGTTATCTTTCTTGGGTATAAGAACTATGAAAGAGCTGTTAACCCCTCTAGATAGCTTACCATTTTGATGAAATTCATTCACCATGCTTAAGATCTTCCCTTTCAATATAGGCCAACACCTCTGGATACAATTAAGGTTGAAGCCATCTGGGCCTGGAGCTTTGTTCCCATCACAGTCCTGCATTGCTTCCCACACCTCCTCTTCAGAGAAATCGGCTTCCAGAGTAACAGCATCCACTGGATTAATAACAGCAAAAGGGCCCTTAATTATTGGCCTTATTTTCCAATTCTCCGAGAACAACTGACCGAAGTACCTTACTACTTCAAGCTTCACCTTATCCGGATCCTCCACACACCTACCTTCTACTACAACAGAGTCAATCAGATTCTTTCTCTGTCTTCTGCTGGCCATAATGCGAAAGAACCTAGTATTTTTATCACCAGAAAGAGCCCTCATCTGCCTAGATTTCTGGTGCCATAATCTTTCCTTGCTTCTGCTAAGCTGTCACACCTGGCTCCTAACTTCTCTTTTTCTCTTCAGTTCCACTTCCTGGAGGGGTCTAGACTCTGCCTTCAAATCCGATTCATGGAGCTCCTCCTCTGCCTTCTTTAGCTGAGTATCAATATTTCCAAACACAGCCTTGTTCCACACCCTTAAGTGACTCCTAAGTAAGTTCAGTTTTCTCATTACTCTAAACTCTGCCCATCCTTGAACTTGTGCTTCGTCCCACCTCTTCTTTACTTCAGACATAAATGATGGATGAGATAACCAGGCATTGATAAATTTAAAAGGCTTTGGTCCCCAATCCCTGTCATCTTCCTTTAACAGAATGGGGCAATGATCTGAGATTGACCTTGGGAGGCCTTATTGCTTAAAAGAAAATTTTTCCATCCACTTCACATCCAGCAAAAATCTATCGATCCTACTCCACCTGTTCCCATCCAGGGCATTGCACCACGTATACTGCCTGCCTAGCAAAGACATATAAGCTAATTCCATATTTTCCACAAATTCATTGAAATCCTTCATCCCCCTATCTCTAGAAGAGCAACCCTTCTTCTCTTCCATATATCTAATCTCATTGAAATCTCCTTCCACACACCATGGGTTTGGGAATTGATGATGGATGCTCTCTAAAGATTCCCATAACTGCCTCTTCCCAAGAACCTCATTAGGAGCGTATATATTCACAAGAGTACACAGAAAAGAAGTACAAGAGATACCTAATAAAATGATGAAATTTTTGCCACTGCAGCAGCTCTTGAGCTCGAAGATTTACGGCCTCCATATACACAAAAGGCCTCCAGCACTACCTACTGAATCCACCACCATAAACTCCACCTCTTCATACGGCCAGATTGACTTCACAAAATGATCCTCCATATTACTTCTTTTTGTCTCCTGAAGAAAGAGCACATCTACCTCTCTCTCCCTCACCAATCTCTTTATTTTTCCCCTCTTTTCTGGCCTTCTCAGCCCTCTAATATTCCAAGATACTATCTTCATTTAAACACACAATTAACACCCAATCCCCCCCGGAACACCAACTAAACTCCTTTTGCCATTTCTCCTCCTCCAATTCTGCTCAAATCCTTCTCTTCCAGCTCCACAATTCTACTCACTACCTCGTCCTCTTTGCCATGGAAGTCTATTCCCAACTCAGTGCCCACTCTCACAGTGGCTAGAGCCTCATCCAGCAACTGCCTCCTTCTTTTCGGTGCTTGGCTTTTGAGAAGAAGAAGACTTTTGGGAAGCTGCAACTTCGGCAGAAGCTCTGAAAATAGCTCCCTTCTGAAATCCCAATCTGCCAAACACCCCTTTCCTGCGGTCCATGTCTTTTTTCCACGGCTTTCCCCTTCCCTGTGTTTCTCCTTCCCTTGCAAAGCTCCCAGCTACAGTCTGTTGGGCCTTAAATATTTGTTTTAGATTTTGTTTTGTTTGGGCTTCAGCTGGTGTAGACACCCCATTTTTGACCGACCTTAAGACTCAGACGTCACCGATTGAGCGCTCGGTGATATTGCATATTGTGCTCATTCAGAAGTTTCAGAGTCTCAGCTGCAAGCCATGCCTCCAGACTTCCGGGCTCTTTCGTGTCTTGCCTCGGTTTGCGAACCAGGCTCCGTTTTCTCTGTTTTCTCTTCCCGAAAGGAGGAAGAGGTCTCGTGGATCATCTCTCAGTGGCCGTAGGCTACGTTTCGTGGTCGTAGGCCATTTTTCCCATTTCGAAGCCCGGTTCCCGGTTTTCGGAGCTGTCGGCCGTGTGCCTCGGTTCGGGACCGCTCAACCACCTCCGTTTGCTCCGGTTTTTGGCATACATCTCATTTACCCCATTTTGAGGGACATTGTGGCTCGAGAGACCAACTTCATGGTCGAACGCCACCTCCGGTGCTTAACAGTCAGTTTTCGGGGCCCCGGGCTGCGCGTTTTGGCCCCCGTACCTTCATTTTGCATCGGTTTTGGTTCATTTTTGGCAGGGACCTCTGTTTCATTATTAGGAAGGTCGTAGAAGGGTGGGAGGCCAGCAATTGTTCTGAGGACCAGTTTTATTCTTTCATCGCCCTCCGTCGCCTGTTTTTCTCACTTGAAAGCCAATGTTGACCACCCCGGGACCACTTTCTTGAACCCTAAACCCCATATTTGTGTTGTACACACCTGGGAGGCCACCAATATGTCATAGCCGGCCAGCAATTCATCTTGACCCTTTTGAACCCCCTCTAAAAAATGGGTTTTTCTCTTTCCTAGTTCACCTTCTCTAGTTTTTGACCACATGGTTGTGTTGTGCACACATGGGAGGCCAGCTTTTTGGCATGGCCGGCCACTAATCAGTCTTGACCCTTTTGACCCTTGGCCGACCGGCCATGGGGAGGGCCGGCCGGCCACCTAAACCCTAAATAACCAGCCGGCCTTGCTCTTCTCTCCTGGTACATCACAAATATGCATTTTGTTTCCCCCCAGATTCTGTATCCGATGGGGGAAATTTTTGGGGGGGGAAACTTAAATTTGAATCTCCCCCCCCTTTCCCACTCTTGTGCCTATATAACTAGGCCCTCCAGCTCCCTTTTGAAGGGTTAGAAAAATTGGTTTGAGTCTCCTACATTGCATCTCTCTCTCTCTCTACACTCCAACCCTCAAAACCTCTCAAATCCTACACCCATTTTACTCCATCTCCAAGCCAACCAATCCACACTCCATTCCAGCAGCTTGGAGGCTCTTTCCAGAGGCTAGGAGCACTACTTCTCAGGCCAAGAGTTGCTGGTTCATTGGTCTACAAGGGTGAGTCCCTATTCTCCCTCTTTTGTGCTTTATTTTGTTCTATATCTAAGCCATACTTGCTTACATTTTTGGGCTCCAACCCTAACTGAAAATAGTCATGTTTTGAGGTCTTTTTCATGTTTGATTAAAGGTTCTTCCCTGTTTGAGGCTTCATACTACCACTTGCCTCTTTAGCTCTCATTTATGTCTCTTTCTTGCATAGTATTTTGGGCCTATTTTTAAACTGTTTTGAGCTTGGTCATGAACTGAAAACAGGCTTGTTTTGAGTTCTTATTCAACATTGTTGAAGGGCTCTTTACTGTTTGAGGCTTCCATCTGTCACTTGCCTCTTTATCTCTCTTTTGGCCCTATTTTTGCATGCTTTTTTAGCTCCTTGTGCTTGTATTTTTGGGCTCTGGTCCGAACTGTAAATAGTCATATTTTGACTCACTCTTCATATTTGATCATGGATATTTCACTGTTTGAGGCTTCCTTTTTGCTCTTTGTGTTAAAGCTCTCTTTTATGCCTTATTTTGTATAGTATTTTAAGCTTGCTTGTGCACTGTTTTGGGCTTGGCCATAAACTGTAAAATATCATGTTTTGGGCCCCTCTTCAACATTGTTGAAGGGCCCTCCTCTGTTTGAGGCCAGCAGCCATCACTTGCTTCTTTGTCCCTCTTTTGGCCTTTTTCTTGCATAATGTTTTAGGCCTGCTTGTATTTATTTTTGTGGCTTGGTGTAAACTGTAAAGTGCTTCATTTTGAGCCCTTCTTCAACTTTGTTGAAGGGCTCTTTGCCATTTAGGGCCAGCAGCTGTTACTTGCTTCTTTATCTCTCTTTCGAGGCCATTTTTGCATGTTAGTTTAGCCCTACTTGTGTTCACCTTTTGGCCTTGCTTAAAACTGGAAATATGCTTTTTTTGGGACTATCTTGATTCTGTCTTCATACTTCATGTTCAAATAATGCATGCTTTGTATAGCTATAAGTCATTCCATGCGCCTAGTTTCGAGTTTCGAGTCTCATCTCATGCATCGGGTGCCATGTTTCCATGTTTCGGGGCTGTTTTGCATCATATTTTGGTACTGAAATTTGCATGCTTGTATGCCATATTCCATGCCTTGCCATGCTTTGTTAGAGTGGCCTTTGTGCCATAGGTCCGGTCTTCGGTTTGCGTGCACGTGTGCACGCATTTCGAGCGTCTCATTTTCATCTAATGGCCTCCTATGTGAGTGTGGCTGAGGTCCACTCATGTTGATGTAAGTCCATTGTACATTGTGTATGCCATTTCATTTCATAGCATTGCGTATGCTAGGTTGTATGTTAGCGCATTGTGTATGCCGTGTTACCTCGTGCATCGTGTATGTCATTTCACAGTATCGTGCATGTTAGGTTGTATCTTAGTTGCATTCACGCATGTCATGCACATTGCATTGTGTTCGGGATAGGAGTTAGCTCGAGCACGGGAAACGAGGTATGTTTCGTACTCCGAGTGACGGAACATGTCTTAATTCCCCAGTCGTCGACACTCCGGATTACCCATGATGGAGTCTAGGCCTTGTTGTGTCCATATGTGCATTCATTTCATAGTGAGTCGTGCAATTCGGTTCCTCGGCCATCATGCATCGAGATGCGTGATTGGTGGCACGAGGATCGAGGCATGCATACATATGTGAAAATATATTGCCATGCCCCTTTCTTGCTCTCTGTTGCAGCAAATCAAGAATCAGCAGCCTTCCGGAGCTTGGCACGCATTCCAAGAACAATTGCAAACAGAGGCTAATCGGGGCATCGCAGTGGATTTCCGCGCAAGGCAACTCAAAACATGCATCATCCATCATCCGGAGCAGAGTCGAGGCAGTCCCTAGCTTGCATGCTAGTTTATTGCTTTCCTAGAATTAATTTGTTAATTAATTAGGGTTTTGTATTTATTTGGACTGTAATAATTTATTCGAGACTGTATTATTTATTCGGACCCTCTGCGCGAGGGCATAACTGTAATAAGTGTGCGTGCGTGTGATGTATGTCTTCCAACCTCACGTTTTTCTCCCTTTTATTTATCAGCTTATGATGGTTAGATTAGGGCATATTTCAATTAGCATATAGTATGATAGCATGTTTGCATTTATTCATCTATTTTGCATGCACCGGGCTTGGCATATCATACTAACTGCATTTGTATTTTAATTTCAAGTTGAATACTTGTTAGCTGTTGTATTTCACATGCCATGTTTAGAATAGCCGAGCCTATCTTAGTTGCATTTCTGCATGTGTTGCATTAGGCATTTCTGTATAGTTAGGATCATGCATGATTTCTAATCAGCTTTTGTTTTGGCTTGGAGTACTCGGTAAGTTTTTATGCTTTAGCATCCTTGCATGTGTGTGAGTGACTGCCATGATAGCATGCTTACCATGAGGCTATGTGCTTATGTGATATAACTGCCTGAATGCTTGTGGGTGAAGGTTGGGTTATTTGGATTGGAACAAATCATCGACTGTGAGTTTTAAGCCCACTAGATAGTGGCAAAACCATCTTTTTTTAAGCCCACCCGAGGGTGGCAAAATCTGCATTTTAAGCCTACTTGCGAGTAGCAAACCATCTTTCAAAAACAAATATGAAGTGTTTTGTTCCAATTCAGGCGACCCGGTCTATACTTGTATGCTATGCGCATCACATAGTAAATCTAGGCTAATAACCGGAATAAGAACGCATAATGTTTTCAAAACTAGATATCATGGTTAGTAGAGGCCGATCTTTGATCGGGCGAGCGGGGGTGCTCACGAAGTGACCTTCCCCAATCGTACCCAAGTTCCCAAGCCGAGGCAACTTTGGTGATGACGGACACGTGGCCTTAGGTACGAGTCAGGGTTTCCTAAATTTTCCAAAAATAAAATATTTAGGTGACGACTCTGTATCTGGCAAAGCAGTCCATGTTTGGCACTTCTTTCAAAAATCTGTTTTCTCAAAACGATTTGCTGGATTTGGACTCTTTGGTTCAGATTAAGAACCGTGACAATTTGAGTCCTGAACTATAGTGAGGCCCCAAGGGCGCGTCTACAGCTGGTTTACCCGAAAGCTGTGCCAAATCATGACTAAGCTCCGACCCCAGGTCCTGAATTAGTCCACTGGGCTCATCTCCCTTTTGCACACCCTTGATTAAAACCTCCAGATTTATACTGGGCCTTGCCTCTATTGGCCCACTCAGCTCCCTAAAAAGACCCGTGCTACACAAAGCCACATCTCTAATTTGAACTCCACTCATGATTACCTGGTGGGAGTTGACTTCTTGCCCCACCCCATTCACCTTGGTACATGCAACTTCCTTGTCATTCCCCATACTGCACCCTACTTCATTAGCAAGCTTCTCATCATTAACCCTAACCTGCACCTCTGAGCTGCCCATCACTGTTTCCATTACCCGAGAAGCCACCTCCAGACCTGCACTCATCATCCCTTCCCTTCCCACAGACGCTTCCTTGGCTCTCTTGGATGTTCCTCCATTGCCGGACGACTGGTCTACCACTCCTCTGCCATTGGATTGCAAGCTACCTTGAACTTTACCTATAATCTCTGGAGAACGTAGAAATAAACAATTGGGCAACTCTTCACATACTCTAACCGGGATATGACTCCCATTGTGCAACAGATAGATTGTTGTGTTGATCCACTCCATACAACTAGTGACCGCCCTAACTTTAGTCTATTGGAAAGTTCTGGGATCATTAAAGTCCTCTTCATATTGAACAACCGTCCCCCAGTTGCCTCCTATGCTGCGTACTATCGTGATACTCCATAAGTTCATGACAATGCCAAAACAGTACAGCCAGATACACCTCTCTTGCTGTAAAAACTGACCATTGCCCCACTCATTGATTGATTCGCACCACTTCTGCCCCCCACCCTGCAGCTCTCTCTTACCTTCCTGCTTTTGATGTTCAGTGGGAAAAGTTAAGAGGACTAACTTGCCTCCCCTTTCTCTTGCAACTACATCTTTCATTCCTCTGCTTCTCATTTCCTCTGTGAATGCCTCGAAAGCTAAGAAACTGCACAACTGAACAACTAGACTTCCACTTCCCCACCCATTCCCTTCCTGAGAAGCCTTTAACACAACCTTATCCGTATCCCTGCCTTCATCACTCAGTAATGCTTCTGCATAAGATTTTTGGGCTCTCTTTCCTTTCCACAGCTTCTTTTGCACCCACCGGATCTCTTCATGACCTACATCACCTCTCCTCGGCTCCCTATTCTTCTGTTGGCCCACTGACTGGGGCTTCTGATACTCAGCACACTTCACCCTCAGAGCCTTATTCCTACACCACAAACCATCTGCCTTCTGTATCGCCACCCGTGCAGCTACCTCACAGTTGTATCTAACAAACCTGAATCTGGAATTTGAAACTTTCCTCCTCTTCCCAGGGATGAACACATCTTTGACTAGACCAAACTTTCGGAAAAGCTGGAACAGACCTTGGGGATCCATCGATTCTGGGATATTATCAATAAAAATTGTAATCAAAGCTCCCTCCTTCGACTCTACACTTGGATTTCCCCCCCCCCCTTCTTCTTCGTATTACTGGGTTCCAACCCCCCCGATCCATTAGAAAAATCTTTTTATGTACCTTTAAGCAGTTTTCATGTAGGATAACATTGGAATCAACAATGTTTTAAATGCTTAAGTCAACTTGTAGGTAGCGTTTGTTATTTTGTTTATATTTACAAAAATTTTATAAATTGGTATTTTGTTTATTTTTAGAAAAACAGAAATTACAAACGCGTTTGGTTTGAACAAAATATTTAAAAACGTAAACTAAAAAATATGTTCATTTAGGCCTAAAATATTTATATTTATATTTTATTATTTATGACAATGGGATCACACACATTATAATTGAAAAAAATTTTAATTGAAAAAAAAATTAAGGAAAATTTACCCATAAGTCCTAGTTTCTGAAAAGTTGAACCATTTAGTCCTAAAAGTTTTCTTATGCTCCATTTACTCCCATTTGCACATCAATCTAATGTTCGAAACATTAATCTGATGTTCGAAATCTAATGTTCGAAACATTAATCTGATGTTTGAAACATTGTAATGGGACCTTTCAGCCTATAAGAAAACTTTTAGGACTAAACAGTGTATAAGTTATTAATTTGGGATTTATTGGTGCATCCCCCAAAAATTAATTGAAAAAAAAATTTGAAAAACAATTAATTGAAAAAAAAATTATTAAAAAAAATTAATTGAAAAAAAATAATTAAAAAAAATTATTTGAAAAAAAATGAAAAAAAATTATTTGAAAAAAAATTAATTGAAAAAAAAATTGTTAGTCAAAATTTTAAATTTTTGTTTAAAAACCAACGTAAACTCATTTTTTGAGTTTACATTTTTTCCTAAAATTTATAAACTGAGACAATCATTTATAAACCAAAAAAATTATCAAATAAGTTTTTATGATAATTTTTTAAATTTTTATAAATATAAACTGAAAACGGAATGGTTACCAAACAGGCCGTAATGTTTTATTTTTTAATAAAATATTAATTTTTTGCTAACAAAAAAAATATACACTTCAAAGGTGAAATAAGTCAATATTTGGGGCTCAAAAATTGTTTCCCCTCCCTTAACTGGTACGCTTGATTACAGATGATTATACTTATCTGAAATTTACGCTACTCTTTATTCCCAAAAAAGAACTAATCCCTTTCACTTGTTTGATCGGTTGGAGAAGGCATACGTAATCGGGGTTTTGGGGTGCTTCAATCTTATTTATTTTTTATATTATTTTAATAGTAAATTATTAAGGGAAAATTATTGATAAATCCTATTTAGAAGTGTTTTAGCCCAAGAAGTCCATGAAGGAATTTTTTAATCCATTTAGTCCCATATATGTATAGTTTTATTCCATAAAGTCTTTTTTCTTTATTTACACTATTTTCTTGGACACTTATGCCCTTATATTTAATTTTGATACCCTTATAAATATTTTTTGAACGGTTAACAATTTATGATGTGAACATTCATATTTTAAAATTGACATTGGTAGGAATGTAAAATTGGCCCGTGGACGGCCCGAAACTCGTCAGCGAGCCGGGGTGGGCCCGGCCCGTTGACAATGTGAATATTCACATTGACATGTTAATATTTACATTAATAGGAGTGTAAAATTGGCCCGCGTCCCGTGGCGGCGCGAAACCCGCCCGCAGTCCATAGGCGGCCCGGGGCGGGCCCGGTCCGGGTCGTTGACAATGTGAATATTCACGTTGACATGTTAACATTCACATTGATAAGAGTATAAAATTGGTCTGCGGCCCATAGGCGGCCAAAAGCCCGCCCGCAGCCCGGGGAGGGCCCGGCCCGGCCCGTTGACAATGTGAATATTCACATTGACATGTTAACATTCACATTGATAAGAGTATAAAATTGGCCAGCGTCCCGTGGGCTGCCAAAAGCCTGCCCGCGGCCCGGGGCGGGCCCAGCCCGGCCCGTTGACAATGTGAATATTCACATTGACATGTTAACATTCACATTGATAGGAGTGTAAAATTAGCGCGCCCCGTGGCTGTCCGAAACCCGCCCACGACCCGTAGGCGGGCCCGGCCCGTTGACAATGTGAATATTCACATTGATAAGAGTATAAAATTGGCCCGCGCCCCAAAACCCGCCCACAGCCTGTGGGCAACCTGGGGTGGGCCCGGCCCGGCCTGTTGACAATGTGAATATTCACATTTACATGTTAACATTCACATTGATAAGAGTATAAAATTAGCCCGCGCCCCGTGGCTGCCCGAAACCCTCCCACGGCCCGTGGGCGGCCCGGGGCGGGCCCGGCCCGGCCCGGCCTGTTGACAATGTGAATATTCACATTGACATGTTAACATTCACATTAATAAAAGTATAAAATTGGTTCGCGGCCCATGGACGGCCAAAAGCCCGCCCGCTGCCCGGGGCGGACTCGGCCCGGCCCGTTGACAATATGAATATTCACATTAACATGTTAACATTCACATTGATAAGAGTATAAAATTGGCCCACAGCCTGTGGGCGGCCCGAAGCCCGACCGCAGCCCGAGGCGGGCTTGGCCCGACCCGTGACAATGTGAATATTCACATTGACATGTTCACATTAACATTGATAGGAGTGTAAAATTTGTCCGCTGCCCGAAGCTCGCCCTCGGCCCGGGGTAGGCCCTGCCCGGCCCGTTGACAATGTGAATATTCATATTGACATGTTAACATGCACATTGATAGGAATGTAGAATTGGCCCGCGGCCCGTGGGCTGCTTGAAGCCCGCCCATGGCCCGGGGCAGGCTCGTTTGGGTCCGGGCCCGAGCATGTCCGAGACCCTAAGCTAAGGCCTAGGCCATCACTTTGAAGCCCAGCCCGGCCCATCGGCCCGCTTAAGGCCCATTCAAGGCTCGGTCTGAGGCCCAGCCCACCTAAGGCACAATGTCTTTTTTTGTGAAAAATAATAAAATTTTGGTAGAAAAAATTAAAAAGAATTAAAAAAAAATGGCCAGGCCCGGCCTAAGCTCGAGCCTAAGCCCAGGCCCACCGGCCCGACCCAAGGCTATTGTCTTCGGGCCGTGGGCCAATTTTACACTCCTATCAATGTGAATGTTAATATGTCAATGTGAATATTCACATTGTCACGGGCCCGGCCGAGCCCGCCCCGGGCAGCGGGCAGGCTTCGGGCCTCCCACGGGCCGCGGGCTAATTTTACACTCCTATCAATGTGAATGTTAATATGTCAATGTGAATATTCACATTGTCACGGGCCGAGCCGGGCCGGGCTCGCCCCGGGCCGCCCACGGGTTTCGGTCCGCCCATGGGACGCAAGTCAATTTTACACTCTTATCAATGTGAATGTTAATATGTCAATGTGAATATTCACATTGTCACGGGCCGGGCCGGGCCCGCCCCGTGCAGCGGGCGGGCTTCGGGCCTCCCACGGGCCGTGGGTTAATTTTACACTCCTATCAATGTGAATGTTAATATATCAATGTGAATATTCACATTGTCACGGGCCGGGCCGGGCTCGCCCTGGGCCGCTCACGGGCCGCGTGCCAATTTTACAGTCTTATCAATGTGAATGTTAATATGTCAATGTGAATATTCACATTGTCACGGGCCGGACTGGGCTCGCCCCGGGCCGCAGGCTAATTTTACACTTCTATCAATGTGAATGTTAACATGTCAATGTGAATATTCACATTGTATATGGGTCGGGCCCCTACACATTGACGATATGAATATTCACATTGACGGTGTGAACATTCACATTAGGGGTATTTTGGTAATTATGTCACCCATAGGACTTATTGAAACATAAGAAAATAATATGAACTAAATAGAACATAAGTAGATACATTAGGGGTATTTTGGTAATTATGTCGCCTATAGGACTTATTGAAACATAAGAAAATAATATGAACTAAATAGAACATAAGTAGATGAAAAGGGTATTTTGGTCTTCTTATCTCAAATAGGACCTAATGGAATAGTCAAAAAGAATATGGGTTGAATGGAACATAAGTAATTAAATATGGATTTATGGAAAAAGCTCCAAATTATTAATAGGTCTTAATAATTTGAATTAATTTCTACCAAGTGTTATTGAAAATAAATCTTAGTAAAATCGTAATTGAAAATAATTTTTTGTGATAGTTTTTGCATATGTTGTTAAAAATTGACAATTAGTGACTTTTTTTGTCACAGTTTTTATAAATTATCGCTAAAACATACAATTAGTGACATTTTTCTATGACGAATTTTTTAAATTGTTGCTAAAAGTTGAAAATTAGTATTTTTTTTTTTACAATTTTTTAAACTTTCGCTAAAACTTATAATTAATGACTTTTTTGTGACAAATTTTTTAAACTGTCTCTGAAAATTAGCAATTAGTGACTTTTTAATAGTGTTTAATGAAAAATACTATTAATTATCATATGACGTATTGAACAATAAGCCTAGACTGCCTCTTATTTTAAACAATTTGATACTAATTATCTTGCATTGAAGGAAATAAATGATAGGCATTTTTCTTTTTCCACTCTTCATAAAACCTTTTACTGAGGACAAGTTTGGGTACTTATTAAAATAGTTTTTTTTTTTTTTTTTTAAAAAGTCAATTATTTTCTCTTTTTTTTTTTTTTCGTACGTCTTTACTTAAAAAATTAAAATAACTAATTCTCAAAACAAAAATCATATAGTGGTTTAGTTGTACACTTCAAAGTCTAGACCTAACCTAATTCTTGACCATAATGTAATAAAAAAAAAAAAAAAAATTGATTGTACTATGGTTCCATGATTATAAAAATAATTGTGGGTTTATTGAAGTAAATTACATAAAATTTGGATTAATTTTTTTTCTTTTTCAATGCATTTGGGATGATTTCACAACTTGTAGAATAATGTTGGAATCAACAATGTTTTTGAATATGTCGTTGTTAAAGAATTTGTCCTCCCTTGACCAAGACCAATCGAATACATAGACCAATTGAAAGGTATGATGTGAACAAGCTCAAAAGGAAAAATGGGAAAATAGGTTATTGTGACTATCATCATCTCTCCAATTCCCCCAAACAGGTTCAACTATATATGTACATACTTAGAATTTTCCATGTGTGAAAGATTGATGTTTAACTTTGTGGAATATTTGTGGGCGTAGACTCCTAATTGAGTCTTTTTCTGTCCTATTTAACCTAACATGTGTTTTTTCAACCAAATTATTTGGTCTTCGTAGAATAATTACAACTCTCTATAGAGAGAGAGAGAGAGAGAGAGAGAGAGATGTGGCTCTATATGTGGGGAAAGTATATGGCATGCCAGCTATGGAGAGGGCACGCAAGAGAAAGATGAGTCTGGGGGATCTTGTTGCATATGTTGGGGAATATTTTGTTTGACTGAGTTTTTAGAATTTATTTTTTAATTTTTTTTGTTAAAATTAGTTTAGTGAAATAAATGAAGAATTATAAAACATTCACTCATTCTCCTACAAGCTTCCAAAAACACCAAATTTGAAGACCAAATTTCTAGAAAATCTAGAGGACAAAATTATGGCAAAGATCATTCAAATAGATCATCTGGTTTCTGTGTTGGTTACTTGCGAACTTTTGATATTGTACTTGCATATGATTGGGTGGTTCTATCAGTGCCAACCTAGTTGGGATTGATTTGTTTCGTCATGATGCGTTTTGCACTCATTTTTTTTTTCTTCTATATTGATAAAATATCCTTGTTCATCAATGAAGTTTCTTTCTTTTTGTTGATAAAAAAAAATCTATTATAGTGAAATTGAACTGTTCTTATTAAGGAGTTCAATTTCAAAAGCTAGCCAAAGAAACTTTACATTTTCTACTCACTACTCTTAATATGGTCTATGTACTTAACAACACCGTATATGAAGAAACAAGAAAAATTCAAACCCAAAATTAAGATGAAATGAGAGAATAACATACGATTACATCTATAAGCGACACATTTTAAATTAGTTGTTAAATTCCACATTCAATGTATACTATTTATTTTTATTTTTTATTTTTTATTTTTATCAGCAATGTTCAATGTATATTATAGAAATTATTTCACGCTCCTAGGGCAATACCTCAATGTAGTCACGCCATCACGTAGCCCACCTCTTAATCAGGTGCCCAGGTAACCATACGACTCCTGAGATGCTTGGCATGACCCAGCGAGTAGAACATAATAACAAATTATTATTATTCATATGAAAAGATTATGCTGAACAATAATTGATTCATTATCAGAGATATTTATAAACACACTATAATTGAAACAAAGTTTTCATATGCGCAAGAGAAGCAATAAATAGTCCTACTTTGTTATTCATTGTGTTGAAATTAGTATTTTAAATATCAGTCATTACGTATCATATTGGTCATTATCTAATGTAATTTTGACTTTCAATATCATTTTTTACTGACATATCGATTGATTCTAATTGATACTATCTAATATCAGTCAATATATAACCATATTATCGATACTTATATACATATTATAATATTGTTATTAAAATCATGGTTATATATATATATATTTTCTTTCCCTCTTACCCACCCTCTCTCTTTCTCTCTCCCACACAGTAGAAAGACGCATTCTTTTCACTGTAGCTTAATATGCTTTAAAAGAAAATTATTTACAAATAGAATTTTATAAAAAAAATAAAAATAAAAATAAATTCATATAAATAATATGACATTGATATTTTTAAAATTATAAGTCAAAATTATAGCTATTGTAACTTGAAATGAAAGAACAACCGGAAAAAAACATCATTTTGTGTTTATATAGTATTAACATGCTCCAAAATTAAAGAAAGAGCAATAATTAATACTCATAAAATTAAGAGGTGGTTTGGGATGATCTAAATAAGTGTACTTTTTGACTTTTTATGAAATATGGGTTGGGTATGGGTTAGGTTTGAAGTAATGTGATAGAGACGTGATGTGACTTAAATAAGATAGTGACTTTTTAACTTTTTGATTTTTTTAAGAGATGTCAAACAAGGCCTAAAAGTAACATGCTCATCCTTGAAAGTACTGTCAATCAACTTGAACACAAAACATATGATTCTGGACAAACCCTAAAATCATATATATAAGCATCTAAGGAGCATGTTAAAACAATGATGGTAGATGTTTGGCACGCCAAGATCAAGATGGTGCCCACAACTTTAACCGATACATGTGAGCATCTATTTAGGTCCCACTAAGAGACACCAATTATTTTTTCAAAAATAGGTATGATTTGATTCCAACTGAGAATAATATTGGTTCATTGATAGATTTACTATGATATTCTTTTTTTTTACAAAAGAATCACAATATTGAAAAAAAATTCCGAGACTTAGTCCAGCCAATCAATTCACTATAAAGAATAAAATACAAGTTACCACTTAAGAATCAATTGTAACCGAGTCTACGATGTCTGACGTACTCCTATTGAATCCACGAGCTCTAATAGAGTCTCGGATGAAACCGTCCCTAGTTTTGTTGTAATTTTTGGAACCTTAGAGAATTGTGGAAGTTGCAGCACCTTCATTAGAGTCTTTGATCAGCAGCAAGTCATTATCTAGCAATTATTTTGTGTAATAATGATCGACTAGATTTCCATATTCATCATTACCCATCATGATAAAATTCTGAAATTTCCTTAAATCATTAATACTGAATTTCTTTTCTTTTTTAACTAAGTCTAATTTACCACAATTTTTGCACATCACTAAGATGTCAAAGTTAAAAGTTTTGCCACCACTCTCTATTGTATTCTTCAAAGTACCAAAAAAAACTTTTTTATTTTTGTTATGAGAGTAATTCTGATATATTGAATTGAATGAAAAATACAATAGCAGAAGCCTGTATATATAGGCTGATAAGAAACTTAGATAAGTAGATAAGAAGATAGAGATACAATGAGATTAAGATAAGTATAGATAGAGATATATCTACAATACAAATAGAGATAAGTATAATAATATATAGCTAACACCCCTCCTCAAGCTCAAGGTGGTAAGGCAGATATCAACTTGAGTTTGGAGAGGAGATCAGAGAAGCGGCCTAGAAGATGGGCTTTGGTGAAGAGGTCGGCAGTCTGATCAACAGAGTTAACAAAGAGAAGACGAACAAGGCCACTAGTAATATGTTGGCGTATGAAATGACAATCAATCTCAATATGCTTGGTGCGATCATGGAAGACATCATTATGTGCAATCTGAATAGCACTCTGATTGTCACAATAAAGATTGGTGGCAGCAGAATGAGAAACTCTTATGTCAGAAAAAAGCCAACGAAGCCACACAAGCTCTTGAGTAGTGCCAGCAAGAGCACGATACTCAGCCTCAGTATTAAAACGAGCAACAAGAGTTTGCTTCTTGTTACGCCAGGAAATGAGAGAGTTGCCCAAGAAAAAACAGAACCCAGTAGTGGAACGACGGTCAGTAGGATCCCCGGCCCAATTGACATCAGAAAATGCATGCAGTTGTAGAGAAGAGTGGGAGGAGTAGTGAAGACCATGAAACAGAGTTCCTTTGAGATAGCACAAAATGCGAACCAGAGCATCATAGTGTGGAGAACGAGGAGCAGCCATGAATTGACTGACAATGTGAACAGCATAAGCAATATTTGAACGAGTAACCGTGAGATAGACAAGACTGCCAACTAGTTGATGATATAAAGTGCCATCAGTTAGTAGGGAACTGTCAAGGGAAGTAAGACGAGTCTGAGGATCAACCGAAATAGTGGTAGTCTTGCAATCGATAAGACCAGCCCGAGCCAAGAGATCAGAAGTATACTTGGCCTGGGTAAGAAAATAACCAGAGGAATCTTGGGAAATTTCCAAGCCAAGAAAGTAACTAAGCAAACCCAAATCTTTCATCTCAAATTGGCGATTGAGAAACTATTTGAGACTAGAAAGACCCACTGTGTTATCTCTAGTGATAATTATATCATCCACATAGAGTAGAAGGAGAATAGTATCATGCTCCGTCTTACGTATAAACAAGGCAGAATCATGGGCACTGGAGAAAAAATCAAAGTCACGAATGGTGGAGCTGAACTTGGCAAACCAGGCACGCAGAGCTTGTTTCAAACCATACAAAGCACAGCGAAGTTTGCAAACTTTGTTTGATGGAACAGAAGAACCAGGAGGAGTTGCATATATACTTCCTCAGTGAGGTCACCATTGAAAAATGCATTCTTAACATCTATTTGAAAAAGACTCCAGTGGCGAGTAGCAGCAATTGCAAGTAAGCTGGAAACTGAAGTAAGACGAGCAACATGAGCAAATGTTTCCTTATAGTCAATCCCATATTCTTGAATAAATCCCGGGGCTACAAGGCGAGCTTTGTAACGCTCAATGGAATCATCAGAATGAGTTTTGAGCTTGTAAACCCATTTACAACTAACAATACTCTTTCCAGGAGGAAGATCAACCACATCCCATGTATGAGTTTTATCAAAAGCCTGCAGTTCATCAGTCATAGCTTATTGCCAAAGAGGGTTAGAACAAGCTTCTCGATAGGAAGTAGGTTCATGGGAGAAAAAGGCAGTGGAACCAACAATAAAATCATGGAGAAGAACAGAAGGTTGCCTTACCCGTGTAAAGTGACGCTCTGGTGGAGGAGGAACCTCAATGGGAGGTGGAGATGGAGAAACCTCCACAAGAGCTGGAGAAGGCGTATGACCGTCAGCAGACACAGGATCCTCAGGATGGACGATAGGCGTAGGCGACTGTGGAAGCATGGAGCTAGAATATGCATCAAATTCATTAGAAAACAAGTCTATATGGAAATATCGGTAAAGGCTGGTGAGCGAGGGGACTGTGGTAATTGAAACTTGGAAAGATTGGAGAACATTTTGTGTTCCCAGAAAATCACATGACGGGAAATACAAAGGCGCTTGGAGATAGGATCCCAACAACGATACCCTTTATGTTCCATACTATATCCCAGAAAACAGCAAAGATGAGAACGAGGTTCTAGTTTAGTGTGTTCATGAGGCTGGAGTAGAACAAAACAAGCAGAACCAAAAACTTTAAGAGTGGTATAGTCAGGAGGAGAACTATACAAGCGCTCATAAGGAGAAGTGTTAGCAATTACAGGAATAGGGACACGATTTATGGTGTAAATGGCAGTGAGGGCAGCTTCCCCCCAAAGTTTTTTAGAACAAGAAGATGAGATGAGAAGAGCCTGGGTAGTGTCGAGAATATAACGGTGCTTCCGTTTGGCTCGGCCATTTTGTTGGGATGTGCCTGCATAAGATCGATCAGATAGTGTACCATGAGCTCGAAGAAAAAAAAAGAAAATCAGAATCCAAGTACTCTTTAGCATTATTAGAATGGAAAATCTTAGTAGTACGAGAAAACTGAGTGCGGACCATGGCAGAGAAATCATAATAAATCTGCTTAAGTTCAGAGCGATTTTTGAGAAGAAAAAGCCAAGTATAGCGAGAAAAATCATCAACAAAAATCACAAAGTATCTTGACCCCCCCATGGTTGGTGTGGGGGAAGGTCCCCAAATATCAGAATGTACAAGATCAAAAGGAACAGTAGAAATAGAAGTACTTTGATTAAAAGGTAAAGCAGGTTGTTTAGCAATTTGACAAGATAAACAATCGACATCTTCAAGATGGACACGACCTAACTGACCACTAGAAACCAAAGGTTTCAAACGACTAAAAGAGACATGTCCTAAGCGACAATGCCAAAGATGAAAAGAAGACATAGTAGATGCAGTAGTAGAGGAAGCAATGGAAGCAACAGTAGATGTTTTATGTGGAATGCGAAGATGTAGAAGCTCGAACAGACGTCCATGCTTACGGCCTATCCCAAGGATCTGTCTTGTCTGAGGGTCTTATACCAAACAACCATTAGCAGAAAATGTAACGGTTAGACCAAGTTCACATAACTGACCAACAGAGATAAGGTTCAATTGAAGAGTAGGAATGTGATAAGTATCAGAAAGAGACACATGGAAGTAGCGATTGGGCCAATGTGACTAACAGACATATGAGAACCATCAGCAGTGTGTATAGGGGGAACAGAAGATGATGATAAGAAAGAAGAAAACATAGTGGAGTCAGAAGTCATATGATTATAGCATGTGGAATCAAAATACCATGAAGAGTTACTTGAGGTCACTGAAAGAGCAGTAGAGGGGAGAGTACCAGATTTGGCGAACACCTGGTTGATGATGGAATCAGTGGAGTGGTGAGTAGAAGAACCCTCAGAGGCAACAGCAGCAGAGCGAGAACCTTGGCCAGAATTGGACTGGTATCAGAGCTAGGTTAAGAACCTAGTAATTTCACTTCACCGGCGGGCGGCAACCTCACCTTGGCCGCCCGTCAGACCTCAACCTATTCCGCTGTCATGTTTTCCTTTTAGTATTGCTTCGTGGTGATCTTTGCCTCTATTCGTTGGTTTATTCCTACCCCAAATATCTCTACCATATATATATATATTTTTTGTTTTTTACTCGTAATACTTTTTTTTTTTCCCCTCCACTATCTCTTTCCCTCTGCTTCAACCTCAAATTGGTTTCTATCTTTAAACTTATTTGAGTTTGAGAGGGGGTATTATATCTATATCATGGTGAACACGATTATACACCATGCAAACCACCTACCCGCCTCCTTTGGCGCACAATCCAAGCCGTACTCTTTGGCGCACAACCCAAGCTGCCCCTCTCTGGCGCATAATCCAAGCCGTTTTCTCTGGCGTACCACCAAACTCGCCCCCTAGTGCACCATCCAAGCCGTCTCTTAGCGCACTCAATCATCTGTTGCCATCTTCGTTCAGCACCACGTCATAAGTTATGTGTGTGCCACGCTTGCTGGTTCAACATCTAGTCTATACAATGGTCCGGCATGACCCCGTAAACTATCCCGGCATTGATTCCGGTTAGCTCTTACATCGGTCCGGCATGACACCTTTAAACTGTCATGACATTGATTCCGGTTAGCTCTTACATCGGTCCGGCATGACCCTTTTAAACTGTCCTGGCATTAGTTCTAGCTAGTTCCTACAATGGTTCGACACGACTATAAACTGTCTCTCAGCATTAGTTCCAGCCTGTTTCTATATCAGTCCGGCACGACCTTAAATTGTCCTAACATTAGTTTCAACCAGTTCCTACAATGGTCCGACACGACCATAAACTGTCTCCCGGCTTTAGTTCTGGCCTTTGATCTATTTCAGGCGCCTTTGCTCCCGTTCGGATTTTACAATCTATTTGCCTTTTATTTTATTTAGTTTTATTTCGTGTTTTAGTTTCTCTCTCCAAACTCAAGATGTCGGCTGATGAGGGCTGACGTCAGTGGCTGGAGATGAAGGGAAACGGCTGAGGAAGCCGGGTAGAAGCCAAGGCAGGGGGCACGCGGTTAGGAGAAGCCGGGCGGAAGCTGATGAGGATTCGGCTTATGCAGAAGCTGATGGCGGCTGATGCGGAAGCCGATGGCCAAGCCGAGGTCGAATCGGCTGAGGCAGCAACCGAGGGACCGAAGCCGAGGGAAGCTGGCTCTGGCTGAGATGCGTACAGAAGTGTGCTGCGAGTGGAAGTGACGTCAATCAACGCGCTTCACTTTGGGAGGCGCGTGAGGGCGCGTAGAAAGGCTGATGATGGTGATTCTGGCGTCGTTGTTTTCATCTTGAAGAGGTGAAGAGGCTGGTGTAGTCCAAATGTGAAAATAGTGATGGACGAGAAACGCAGAACCCAATAAAAACCAACGTGAGACAGAATCAAAGCTACCAGACCAATAAAACAAAATAAAAAAAAAAAGTGATAGAGAAGAAGAAGAGACTAGGAGAGAACCCAATGCTCTGATACCATGTTATGAGAGTAATTCTGATATATTGAATTGAATGAATAATACAATAGCAGAAGCCTATATATATAGGCTGATAAGAAACCTAGATAGGTACATAAGAAGATAGAGATACAATGAGATTGAGATAAGTATAGATAGAGATATATCTACAATACAAATAGAGATAAGTATAATAATATACAGCTAACAATTTTAATTCTATAATTCCAAACACAACTTAAATTTTTTTTAAATTTTATTAACAAGAGTCTTTAAAATATATGTTAAGAAGCTGAAAATAAAATGTGCTTAACATGTCGCATGTTAAAAAGACATGTTCTTTAAATCATTAATGGTCCTTGCAATGATTTGAGTTTTATTCGCAATGATTGTTCAAGAGTAATTTTTCACTTCCTTTTGTTTTTTTCGCTCTCTTTTGGTGGAACAGGTGACTGAGGTGCCCATTCACAATTGATATCATCAAAGATCCATTTCATAACACCAACAATTGGAATAATATCTTTCTAATAATTTTACAGTAATTAAGATTATTGTAAGATTATCCATTTAAATCACTATTGACTATATTTTAGACTAACCACCTACTTAAATTACATGAGTTCAATTACAGATTAATCATTTTGTACTATTTACTCATAATAACAATGGGCTCACATGTCATCACTATGTGAACCCCACTCCCATTGTTAAGAGATGATAAAATATACTGTAAAAAATGATGTGCGTCTAATCTTTTTCTATTACAAAACTACTACAAAAATGATTATTGCATAAAATTTTGGTACACCAACCAACAGAGTCAATCCTCTCTGCTTTGTCTTTTCCACTTGGTTTATCAGAAGATGGGCAAAATCAAGGGTAACCAAAACCTGTGAACTCGGAAATCATAGGCCCATCAAAAAGGCCTCAATTCTATAGAGGTAAGCTACAGACTTCACTCTGGGCTCAATGAAACATATGCTTTTTCACAACTATTAAATTATTTATGAACATATGCCTCTAAAGTCTCGACTATAAGCATTTTAGAACAGGGAACGGAGGATGTTGGGTCACTTTTCTGTAGTCACAATCTATTTAGATCTGTTGGTCACATATTTAAATTCAACAAAATATTATTATTTAAGATTTTTGATAAAGAATCATTCAACATAATGACATGATAGTAACCTTTTTATAAATAAAATAAATCATTTTAAATCATTACTCTTAATTTTAAAAGAGAATCAGGAAGCATATCTAGATGACTTGGGGAACATGAACTTCTTAATCCATCATGGCCAACCAAAAAAAAAAACCAGCTACCTCCGTGCTCAAGTGGAGTCTCAAAACTCTAATAAACAGGCAAAATATTAGATCACCTATGCAGACATAGCTCCCGCAGACATTGAAACAACCACAAAGCAAATTGATCCAATGTGAAAAATGGTCGCAACCAAGACACATGCATTCAATAACACCATAATCATTCGCATGTGAAGAAACATAACATTTCATTTTCAGATCATGTGAGCCATAGTCTTATCCCACATCAAAGTAACTATCGACCAAAACATAGCTACCTTGGTATCATCCTATAACAGATTTCCTGAATTGTTCATTTTCCTGACATTTACCGTGGTCCTCCCAACAGTACCAGTCCTGATGAATACAGATGGTGATGCCAAGTCTTGATGAATAAAATTAAGAAGTATGACGGGTGTAAAAGGGGTGTAAAAGGGGTTACAGACACGAAAAAAACCCAGATCAGACACGTGTATTTCACCTTGCCACGAGCCTACAAGCGTGAGAGATCGTCTACGCTTTAAGCACTCATTTCCCTACCTGCACAAGATCAAACCTTTTTCTGATATAGACCTATTGGCATGAAGAGCGTTTTCTAGAATTGTTTTTGTTATTTGCATTACCTTGGTCAGAAATTATCATTTGATAAGAGGGAACTGATCAGATTTTCTAGCCTTTTTGCACCAGCAGTTGGACGAACAACTGTGATATTACCCACAACAGAGCATGGATTGGTCCCATTTTCTCTGCTTCCTATGCACCACCCACCATGAACAAGCATGTCTTGACCACGAAACAAGAGTTCAGAGTCGATCTTGTCAAGCACCGGATCGTCCTGGTGGAACTTCCGGGCAAACGGAGCGTTACTGTCGACCATCTTCAACATGTCTTCGATGGTGAGGTAGTGAGGATGTTACTTTGGAGGGTTGTCCTAGGATATGAAGTGTAGGTTGCTGTTTTTTTTTTATCAGCAAAGAAAATCTTTTATTAATGAAGAAAACACACATTACATATGAGATAACATCAACAAGGAAGAGAAAGAAAAAAGGACAAGAAAAGAAACTGAGCATAGTGTTGGTGAGAAACCAACACTAGCTCACAAGACCACAAACACTTGAAGCCAAAACCCAAAAACTAGCTAACAAAGCTTATAACCCACTGAAAACTCCAGCTAAGCTTACTTGAAGCCATCCTTCAACCTTTTAAGACCAAACCCTCCTATTTGGATCTTTCTTTGTTCTTTAGCTCTAGTTCCATAATCTTGTTTAGGACATCATCTTCTTTTCCATTGAAATTGATGCTAAGAGATGTACCTAATTGTATAGTGGCTTTAGCTTCATTGAGGAGAAGATTGTTTGGACTAGTAACACCCTCAGACAGATCTGAACGTGCAATTGCGGCTGTTGCTGGTCTGAAAATGACAGACCTAGAAGTGTGCTTACTGACTGCTGCAGCTTTCTGCCCATAAAGTCTAGCAAAGTTGGTGAACCCTTCTAGTTGAACCTTCTTTTTTCTTTTCCTCTTCTCATTCCGTAGGAGTTTTAGGACAAAAGCATGTTGCCTAACTAAGCCTGACTGATTAAGGCTCAGAAGGCCCTTCCTATTTAGATTCTTACTAAGAGCTTGTGCCAAATCCACTTCAAGATTGATACCAAACCCACTTCCATCATGAGATCCACTGAAGCTTTTGATAAAACCAGGTGTAGATACTTGCTCAGCAAAATGATTTGGGCTGTGCACTGACTCCTCCAATATGGTCTCCTCGATAACTATGTTTACCTCTTCACCCAAATGACAATCATTAGACCCTGTTGACAATCATTAGACCCAAATGCCTAATTAAGTGTAGGTCTTTGTTGACAGTGGTATTGTGAAATGTAAGATTTAATAATACATGTAACCATAATAATAATGCAGAATTAAATTTCGCAGGATCTTGAATTCAATACAACTCAAGAATAAAACGAACATACCTTTGTCAGTTATTGAATTAGAAAAGTTGAGAAAATACCTCTAATTGTTGAACCTTGAATTCTTGGCTCACCTTCTTCTCTCTGTCTCTCTTAATTAGAATGACTATAAAACTTAGAGTAATGGAATACTTATGAAAAGAAGGGGAGTCACCTATCCTTATATAGAGGAGAGAAGAGGGCCAGATGAACTCTATTTGAAGAATTCCTGTCTATCAAGGTTTCCTTCTTGTCTTAGAAGAGTGATTATATTAAAATTCTAATTACTGAATTTTATATCAAATATTGGCTTTATCCAATTGTGGAGTCCAAATAAATTAAAACATGTAGATATATGTAGGCTATTAGGCTACACTAGAAAATAAATCCAACTTGAAATTCTTGAGCATTACAAATGACGATGTGGAAATAGCCTTCTGGGGAGGAGATGAAGTTTGCATAGTACATGAGGACTGTTCAAGGTAAGTTGTCCCTGTAAGATTATAGGATCTATATAC